>CAIGRF010358328.1:0-10475 GCA_903798235.1 Fraxinus ornus | reverse complement strand
TTATGGTCAAAGCCTAAAATCCCAAAGTGTAGTAGGAAAGAGACCATTTCACCCAATTACCACGAGGATTATTTATGATTGCAGAGCAGTTCCTTTTTGTTCAATTTTATGACAGACATGCCCCTGCTGAAATGGCTTCTTTTGTTCTCTCCCTCTTTCATCTTTTTTTTTTGACAAACATGCCCCTAACTTTTGAGAATTTCATTCCATACTCCAAAATTACTATTGAGTATCTTGATGGCAAACAAATCGAGTTGTTCGCGAGTTTGGCTCGTCCTGCCTCGGACTTGTTTGATCAAGTTGAACATCCTTTTTTAATGAACCATGCTACTCGACTCAACCATCATCGCTCGAGTAGTGCCATTTGTACACCTTTGTGTACACCATTGTTGACATTATTCAACTTGTCAACAAATACATGAATTAAAAACTGTATTGTTATAAAATTGTACAATAGTTTGTTATCACTTGGCAAAGTGTAAAATTTGATGCACAATATAATGTACACCAAACATGATTGTTATCACTTCTACCGAGTATTTGTTCTTTTTTTAATATGCTTATCAGTCATTAACTCGTCTCAATTGAATTATACTAAATAATATTAGGATAAAGAAAATTTAAAATAGACAGTAAAATAGTACATAATAGGTTAAGATAAGATACATCAACATTGAACCATGATTTGTCAACGAAGTCGACCAGAATTGTACCTAGGAAATCGAAACTTTCAAATAACTTCAAATGTTACAGGCTTTTTAGCTCTTGAAGATAGTTGTAATGGAGCACGAGAATAACATTATTGAAACTCGTGTATGAAGCAATCTAATATATGAAATAAGGCAGTGGTACATGCAAAAGATAATAGACTGTCAAAAGTAAGCAAAATTTTCTTCAATCTATTTGAAATGAAGCAGTTTCTGTCTCAGTTCCCGCCATCATGAGCAGAAGCAAAGCATGGAGTCATTCTAATCCGTCCCAAACAAATTTGGCAGAGTTGGCATCGATTAGCTACTTCTACGCGTATCATTGGAATGTTAATTGCAAGCTCGCAACTTTGATATCACAAAGAGACACCAGTAGTTATCATATAGTGTTATATTCCTGTTTTGGCTCGTTTCATGCCATTGCTGTTAAAAGGAGACATGCTCGGGCTCATGCTAGGGCTTTCTTCCCTTAGCGTACCATTTAGCATAGCCAACTCTCTCAGCTGTTGCTTCTTGTAAATGTCCATGGATTCATCCTGAAAGGAAAAAGGGAAAAGCAGTAAGACGCTGATATATAAGATGGGTTTAATGATATCGAAGGTATACGTAGATGTTCAAATCCATACCACGGGTTTTAATAGTTTTTCAAGTACTGCTACTGCATGATCCAAGCGGGCGTCTATAATATTCTCAGGAAACTCAGCCTCCACCAAGATGTGTAGTGGCTCGTTTAGGTGCTCGTATCCCGGTTTGTCTTTTAGTTTCTCTTCCTAAGGAGACAAAGGACGCAGTTGTGAGAAAATATGAAAAGCCACAACTGATATTCACACAACCTCTCGCCTCACAGCTGGAAAACAGAAAATTTCATATGGGGAGTAACAAAACCAGCGAAGTTCGGTGATGCCATCAAATTAAATTACAATGAATTTATAATGAAAACCAAACAAGCACTTAGTAACATCAATGCTTTTCACAACCATGGCACATAAAACAAAAGTAAAAAGAATTGGTACCTTGAGAGAATCCTTCACTGAGCCCTGACCCCTAATATATATTCTACATTCTGTCATGGCTTCAACCCTTTTCAAAGAGTTTCCACGCGGTCCCAAAATTCGGCCAACAAAATTATACTGCACAAATTCAAGTTAGAAGTTATATTTTTATATCTTCCAACAATATGAATAAAGATAAATAACCAAACACTCCGTTTCGCTAAAGATACTTTTACTTACACTTGGGTATTTCTCCACAGGAACATCCAGTCGGATAACCTTCTTCACAACTGGAGTGGTTCTTGAACCAGGTGCTGCATTCCAGTTTAGCGAAGATGGTTGAAACGGAGCCATTTTTCGAAGGAGCCTATCTTCCTGACGAAGGTACATTAAACATGTAAGTTTTCCAATCAGTTTCAAAAAAATTTAGCGATTTTCTTGCATGTAAACAAAGCTGCAGCCATTCAATGCATTAACGTTGCCACTAGTCTCAAATACAAATGCACTGAGATCCCAGCAAGCCCACAACCTCTATTAACTGAAGCCACTAATGAACAAGTCTAAGGACTCCCATGATTAGCCAAAGTTTTGAGACGCTTTAATTAATTCAGTAAAACCTGATATGGAATGGCCCCGTGCTTTGATAAGGAGCAAAAAGCTATAACAAGGCCGAATCCACTGCATTTCAGAATTTGAAGCAAAAAACCTCCATTAAAGAAAACATTCAAAACATGTCACTGTTTACTTTAATTATCTATAGACTGTACCTCATCAATATAAGACGACATCAAGCTACATGCATAAGCCAAACATCTGAAGGAATTTTACAAGTAGATAAGAACCATATTGTCATGTAATGCTTGTACTTTCATACAAGTGAAGAAACCATAAAGTTCTTCAGATGAATAAACAGTGACACACACACACACACACACACACATATCTGAGATATAGAATGCTTAAGATATACTTGTTGACCAACAGCACACTACAGACATATTGCAAATGGGAGGATCCAAATACTTTCTTATTGAAGCATGGCAGTCTAAAGTCTAAACTATTGCTCTGTTTTTTGGGTAAGTAGCACATGTATCCATTCTCATTTTGAGTCTGAGAGTACCCCACATCAAAAACAGACTATAGGAGAATGTGAGAAATTTGGGTGAAAGGCTTATTTATTTTTACTGGGTGGGGGTGGGTAGTTACTAGTTAGGACATTTTGCCTATGTTTGGCTCATGTTTATAAACACTCAAAACAACTTTTTATCCCCACATTTCAAGGGACCCACAAGTACTACACACTTATCACCACTCATTTCTATCTATTTATAATCTAAACTGATGATAAACACTTCCCAAACATGCTCTCAAAATAAGAAAGATGAAGGCCTCTATATAAGAAAAGAATTTTCTTTGATGAATGTCCCGATGCTAATTCAAGAAATAATATCAAGAAAGGAAACTTTCTCTAAATGGCAAAATACTGGGGATAATGCTAAGTTTATCATTTTTGAAACTTCCTTTAAATTGGCAGTAAATTTTCAACCAGAAGATACATCTATTGCATGCTCCTTGCAGACTTGAGGAAATAATTTTAGACAGAAGCACAAGTTATGATTTATATCAGAATATGCTCTGTGCATAATAGCAGAAGACATGCCAAGCTAGTTGTAGATTTGGAAGCCTTTGTAAGACAAAAAAGCTCATTAACATAAATGGCATGTCAAAAAAATTTTTTAGCTGCAACTGCTACACTCGATATTTAATAATAATTTTAACCAAATCCTTTTAATTTTCGGAGTGTAGGTCGCTATGTAAATGAACACTCACGTTCAAATTCATAACATTTGACCAAAAAAATTGACCTCCAGGGAAAGAGAAATTCAAATAAGACCATACTTCTATAGAAGAAAAGGGAAGTTTTGTCAAATGTCCACGTACTAATCAAGAAAAGAAATTTTCTTTAAATTGGCTGAGGATTTTCTATCAGAAGTAATATCTATTGCATAGTCCTGGCAGAATTGAGGAAACAATCTTAAAAGGAATCAAGATTGACGATTTATGTCAGAAGACGCTGTCTGGACAATTACAAAAGATATCTTCCAAAATTAAATCTTAGAATTGGAAACCTAAACTTTATAAAAGATGAAGCTGGTCGACATAAATGGCACGTGTCTTAAAAATGATTTTAGCTGCAAGAGACACTTATGTAATAACCGCATCATTTAAGTTCTTTGGGCTGCTAAATTAATGAAAAACCAGAGCCCAGATTTTAAACAATATACCAAATATTTGACCTGCAAAGATAATATAAGAGACAAAAAAATATGAAAAAATCATCAACTACGCAGATTGTGCTCACACTTTGATTTATTATGACAGATTAGAGGAATATAGTCCATAACTAATTATGTTTACAATCACACAGATGATTAAATCCATCTCTACATTAAGTTAAGTCAATAGGGAGATTAACTTCCAAAATAGATAATAAAAAAATATCACACCTCCGTTTGCATGGCATTCCAAGCCATTACACTCATCGGCCCTCCATTAGGCTGTTGACCCAATGACCTATACGGATTATCATGCCCCATTCTTTCTATTTCTGTTAGCTTATTGGATACCAATCCTGATACTCGCACGATTTCTGCAAATATATGATTTATTGAAAAACAGTTTAATATGAAATAGCAATAGAGGAATAACTGACAGAAAATAGTTGAACACCTGCAGTGGATATCCAACAAAAAAATCTGCCTCAGGCTGCAATCTGTAAAGTAAGTAATTTATCCCTAAACTCAATCCAAGTACATAATTCACTGATAGAACTACAACCAGTGATGGTATTCAATCAACAAATACATTTTTTTCCAAGTATTATGATAGACATAGCATGTATAACAAAATAAGGCTTGTACTGGGAGGGCTAAGTCCGTGACTCAGTGGTCAAGATTTAACAGCATTTGTGTTGCAAAAATTGTGAAATTCAGGTCTGTGCCAAATGGCAAGCTTCTCACCATCCGCCATTCAATGGGAAAAGAACTTCAAAGATCTAAAGGGTTTATAACCATAAAGCCTATGATCTCTTTTGTGTTATTATTAGTTACTATGTCATGTTCAGAAAAACTTAAATAAAGATTTGAGCTGGTCTTTTTTATCCACACATTTCATAAGACCTGGACCCACAACTTATAAACACTCAAAAGCACTACTAAACATACTCTAGATTTCCTTTTCTAGGTTTAAATCACAACAAAAGATGCCTGGAACGAGAAGTACAGATTAAAGCCTTCAGATCTATAGGCATCATGCATGCAATAATGTCAAAATTTTAGATATCACCAAACCCTTAACTCTCACCACATCATTAACAGGAACAGATTTTAGATGCTCACTGTATTACAGGAGGTCAATTTTGATATAATTAAAGAAATAAATTATACAAATTACATGGTTTGGATTGATCATATTCTTTTTCACAACATCAAAATGTCATTTTTATTTTTATTTTTATTTATTTATTTTATTTTTAATCTCAAACCAGATCCTAGATTGATCCTGAAAGGCTGAAAACAAAACAGAGCTAAAATCGAACCAAACCAACTAAACATAATCTGGCATGTTCGATTAGTTGATCTATTGCCTTACCATGAAACTTGTTATAAGTAGTTCTGTTTTTATGAAATGCCTATTAGTTTCACGATTTCGATGTAGTGAAGGTTTATGATTTCTAAAATTGCACCAACAATCTATCTAGAGACAAGTTTATTTAATGGATAGGAGATTTTAAACATCAATACTTATGCATCATACTTTTGTTTTTGGTTTGACTGCTTATGCGCTCAATAGGATCATTTGTTCTGCATCTCATTGATGAAGAACTGAAAAACTAATGATCTGGTTTCAATTTGAAGTATTCAGTTCTAAACTGTGTTCAAAGGAGGCGATAACTGATATACTTGATTCTCATTAAATTTCGATGCAAATGAAAAGTAGTAGCCTTGGTTATGTCATGAGCTTGATATCTACAAACATTGGCGGTTATATCTTTGGGTCAGGTAAACAGCAGATGGGTATTAAGAAATTAATGTTTAGCTGAACAGAGCACAAATACATTCGCTCAACCTAACTGGATGCATTTCAAGGCTTAACTGCAGTCCTGAATAATTTCACAAGGTAGTCCTGAATAATTTCACAAGCTTCAGAGCACAAATACATTCCCTCAACCTAACACCCAGATGCGTATAGAAGATCCCAGTAAATTATTTCTTCATCAAGTGAAAATAGATCAAGTACTGCAAGATAAGTATTCAAAGAATTGTCTCGTTAAATCAACCAGCACTTGTAAGACACTTCCCTTAAGTTTGTGGAATTTTCTTCCTGACTATAAAATTTAGAGCAGCGTTATCAAAGTAGAATAACTTAGAAAAGCAAGAGGTAGACCACTAATTTCTAAAACATGAATGGTGCTAATTTTTGCCTTTCTGCCAGTAGAACATTAACGACCTTGATTTAGAAGTCTGCTGCAAACTGGGAGAATCTGCATGAATGGTGCTAATTTTTGCCTCTCTGCCAGTAAATCTGTCAAATATCTGTCAATATTAAACCAATCAAATCATGTATTGCAATTAAGCATGCCCAGTGAAAGATTACCGCTAGAACATCAAAGAAATAGTCTTGTGTAGAGCCTTATAAAGCCAAGCGTATATAAAGGAAATTCACATTTACCGAGCATAGAATAAAGCCAAAAAAAAAAAAAAGGGGAAAAGGGAAATTCACAGTTAATGGCTGGAAGATATTTAAAATTTGAGAATATAAAATAGTTAATTGATTCGTCAGAAAAAGAAAAAAAAGGTCACTTTAGCTCTAAGTTCTTGAAAATCATCATTTAGACAGGGGAAAACAATAGAGTATCCAATCTAAATTTGACAGCAGAAAATGCCCTTTGATCAAGATGAGCAAGAAGCTCGAATCTAATTCTTTTACAGCAAAGACTGCATCATGAATTTTTTTTTTTTTTTTAAAAAAGAAGACTGCATCATGACACAAGCTTAAGTAATTATTACATCAATAAAAGTTCGTACTAAGGTAAGAAATCGAAATAAGTGTGATTCGGTGATAAACACACAGAGTAACATAGCCTCACAAGGAATTAGCTGATGCCCTCAATGGTAAAAATTCCACGGCTTGCAAACAATGTAGGCAATCAACCACAGATAACCTAGAGGATGCCAAGCAAACTTGAAAACAAGACTATAACCGTATCTGACTATGTTCAGATATGAACCTAACAACAAAAGTTAGAAAAATCCAACAAAAAGCACAGACCAAAACCTCAAGGATATTTAGAAACACTGATGTAAACAGAAAAAAATGAAGGAAAACAAGGGAAACAGAAAAAAAGGTCAAAGTCCCAACCTTTCACGATCTGTAAGAGATGCAGACCTCTGAAGTGAACCATGAACCCCCGTAGGAGAGTACTGGAAGTAACTTCCCGGTGGGATTCTACTATCCATACGCCCGGCAATCACCGATATATATCTGTTAACAATCGAGTTTACTCTGTTATCAAGAAAAATCACTCTGAAAAAGTTTCCATGTATACATACACATATACGCGAGAGAAGATAGTGGGCTTACTGAGATTGGTGGCTAGGAGCAGAGACTGTGAAAGAATGGACGTGGGGTGGGGGTGGGGTGGAAGATTCCAAGTTTGGTTCCCCCCCTTATGGGAACGTTCCTCTCTTGTGGGCGAGAGGAGAAGAGAAGGGAAACAAATGATTGGGGAATGGAAAACCCCTACAAAATAGTGGAAAGGATTCTTTGTTTTGATTTGTGTGTAACAAAATCATTGGATTTGTCCACTTTTTACATCATGATCCCATAATATCTAAGTTTAAAGAATTAAATCCCTGTTTGGTGGGAATATTTTCAGTGGATTTTAATAAAAATTGATTAAATACGTGAGTGGAAAATTGCAGGTACTGTAGAATCAAATGTGTGATTAAAATTAATTATTCAGTTTGATTTAGATTGAAATCTTGATTTTAATTGTTATTTAACTAGGCTAATTGCTAAAATGTTTAGGGACCAATTTGTAACCAACTCTGTAAATTAGGGACTGTCATGTAATATACGCTATGAAAATATTCCATTTGATAGAGTAGAATCAACCCTCTGTGCATACGTATATCGATGTACACGTGCGAATACGTAAAGTCGCGTGCGAGTTCAGACAGTTGAAAGAAAAAGGACCATGCTACACTTACTCCATAATTTACTACATGAATGACTTAAGGGTCAAGTGACGCCCCCAATGGATGACTNGGGTAATTCTATGTGTACTCCATGGTGTACTACATGGATGACTTAGGGGCCAAGTGGTGCGTGGAGGGACGTCGGGGGGGCCCGACGCCCCTCCAATAGGGGGCGCCACTTGGCCTTTGAGTCATCCATGTAGTATACCATGGAGTACACATAGAATTACCCAAAGAAAAAACACGGCGACACTGGGCACATTAAACGTACGTAAGAGTCTGTCTCAGTCTCACCGTCTTACGCTCGCGCAGTACTCTCTCTCTCTCTCTATTTTCTTCACTGCGACTTTCTCTCTCTGCCTTTTTATGCATGGCGATTCTGAAATCAAAGTACCTGCATTACTTCACAGTGATCGAGCGTTGTTGAAAATTTTCAATTCGAAAATGTAATTTCAGGGCATTTTAGGGGTAATCGAAGAGGAAAAAAATTCAATTGAAGTGACTTACTATTAACTGTAGAATTGTATTATGTTTTTGTCAAGCATGAATGGGCCGCTAGATCGAACCAAGGTCGTAGTGAGGCACTTGCTGCCGACGATTTCGAGGTCAGCTCTCGTAGAGCACGTTGATTCCCGCTTCCTCGGCCGCTATCGCGGGCTCTCGTTTCGGCAAGGAAGATCAAGGTCGGGCTTTGATTGTTTTGTACGGGTTTTGATTTATTTTAAATTTTTTAATAAAGGTGTACGAGCGTGCTTTGGGTGATTTGATATTTGAATTAAGTTGAGTTGGCCAGGAAGTTGATTTAATGTGGCAATATTTGTGTACTTTCTGAGGGAGTGAAAAGTTAGGTATTTAAACGAAGGTTTGTTGTTCAGGTAGTTGTCTTGCGTTCTTCTGCTGGAGTCGGTTTCCTCCCTTACTGGGGGAAGAATGTCTGTTGCTGTAATGACCAAAATGGTAATGTGCTAGGGAGTGAGCCATAGGCTCAAGTTGGATAATGTTTGATGAAGTTATATAGGTGCTGATAAGATAATAAAATTGACAGGAAGTGATCCTTACGAGCTGTAGACAGCAGATAGGTCTAATGGTATCTGGGTAGTGAATGGAGTAAATTGAGATGTGTTTTCCCTTGAACAATGGCATGTGAAGCATTGGTGGAAAAAGCGGGACTGTAAATTTTGGCACTGTGAACTGGAAGTTTTAGTTTTCTAGTTTGGTGGTTTGGATTGCCGGTAGGTACATACTTTCATTTTGAGTTGTTTCCACCCGATTGCACATTATCGTTTCTATTATCAGCTAATTTGTGAGCTTAATAGGAGAAGTTATTATCTGGATGCTGTATTGCGGACACTACCATGCATTTATTGCTGTATGCTTTACATATTTCAAGAGATAAGATATTGCAAGTAGGTATTGAATGGTATTGTGGTTATTGGGGAACCACTGGTTCAATTACTGGAAACTGGTGTGAAAATTTCTCAATCACCAGTGCAACAACTTTTGTTTGTTGTTATTTATAAGACAACATCCCGACTGTGATGTTTTATAATTCAAATCAATCTGTACATTGAACTCAAAACTCCACGAAAAGAACCATTGAATTTGTAACAAGCAAAAAAGTAGCAGTTTAGTGAAATTGGTGGTGATTGTGGTACTTATAACTATTTAAGTCCTCATTACTGGGTTGGAACCCATAGGATTTATTAAGAAATCGTACCCGCGAATCAATTATCTCCACAATAATGATTTATGATCTCATGATCTCCATAATTGATACGGAGCAGGCTATAGAACTTTCATTTTCCAGCCGTCAATATATGTTTTTATTATTAAGGTGGTGTTGGTTATTACAGTGTCTGGCTGTAGTTTTGCATTTTGGTGGTTTGGATTGTTGTACAGTGATGTGGCAGCTTTAGCATTTGCAGTTTGGGTTGTTGGGAATAACATCCTCTTAGTTTGTATTGTATTTGCCCCTATCCTCATTTATGCCACCCATAAAATTGAATTAGATTTTATGAATGAAGTAACTTTTATGAGCTTGACGGAAGAAGTTATAATTTACACGCTGTATCATGCTATCAAGCATTTGAGTTGCCGTCAACTTTACATTTCATAGAAAATAAGATAATGCTTCTAATGGTTCTGAAATGGTATCTTAATTATGAGAGGAACCACTGTTTTGATTATTGAAAACCTCTGTGAAGGGTTTGAAAAGCCAATTTTGATTCTTGAGTTACATTTTCTGCATATAGCGCTGTTCCTGACTTCTAGGAATTTGATATCCTTGGATTTTTGTTCAGAAATGCTTGTCAGAAGTGCTTTTAGTGTTGTTTAACCTCGGGTGAATGCTGATTTTGGATTCAGTGTGACCTTCGGCAATTTGAAAGGCACCTGTGTTATACGGTCTATTAAAAACGTAGTTATCAGTTTCAGACTTTACCTTAGATGAAGCTTTGATTGGTGATAGACACATGAAGGTTGCCCCCAACAAATAAATAAATAAAGGAAAAAGGAAA
>CAIGRF010358322.1:20630-49358 GCA_903798235.1 Fraxinus ornus | reverse complement strand
ATTTACTTTTCACGCTTAATGATAATTTTTAGTGTCAAAAGTATTATTTATATTTAAGCCAATTCATGGATTGGGGGAAGTCTCAAATAAATTTAGTGCCAAAAAAACAAAAAAAGCCGCACGGGCCCGTCCCGACCCAATTCGGGTTGGGTCGGTTTATGGTAGGAGCCGGGTCAGGCTGATTTGTGAGAAAGTCCAAAATCGAGTATATCGGGTCAGGTCGATTTTGGGCCAAACCCGACCCGACCCATTGCCCACCCCTACATGTGTGAGTGACGTGTTAGACACCAACAAATGGGCACCAAAGGCATGTGGTGCTTCCCAGCATCCCATTTTGTGCCAGATAAACGATGAATGTCCCTAAGATATAAATTTCCACGAATTACTGAATAAGTCTCGCATTCTCTTGGAATCCTGTTCAATTAAGTCCTGAACATATTTGCTCTTCCAATCCTTCCCCATCAAGAACATTGCTCCCATGTAATCTCCAAATTTAGCCTATGTTTGAGCACATTATTTAAAACTCATTTTTTCCAAACTCATTTTTAATCACACATTCTTCCAATAAAATAAATTTACACGTAAATCTAAATTTTTTCACGAATTTTAAGCTCCATATTATAAAAAAAATAAAAAATCACTTTTGAAAACTCTATTCTCAAAAAAATAGGGCTCAAACAACTTATTTTCCCATCTTTTTTTTCTTCAGAAATGAAGTGAGAGAACAATTTTCTCATTTCATCTAGATTCCTCCAATCTACTTTTTATCATCAATCTTCATACAAATTTCTTGTCCTTTTTTCTTCCTCCACACAATTTATTGTAATGGCCAAGTACTTCCCACCATCTCTCATCAAAACCTTGGCTCAGGAATTCAAGACCCAAGTTTAGAAAATTTAAATGAGAATGCCTCAATATCCTCATTTGATTGTGTCCATCACAAGAGAACGGAAACCAAAGTTAGCTTAATCATGAGGGTTCAAGTCCCTCTATCCCCCAAAACCCAAATCATTTCATACCCCAATGTTTGTTGGGACACTTAGCACCAAGAAAAAAGGGCATGACACACAACAAACATCGCCTTTTTAAATCTTCCATCTTTATTATCCTGAAGTTCTTCATATTTCAGTTAATCCTATCACAAATCTCATTTGTGAAAGGAAAACGATAATCCCACTACAAACATTAAGGGGGTCCCACCCAAGTATAATAAAAACCTTACCTATTTATACAACTTTATCACAAAGGTTTATAGAAATAAAAAAATGTTTCTTAATTAAAAAAATGAATTACACAAACTAATGTAAAGAAATAGACCAAAGAAAAAATGAAAGAATAAAAAACAAAAACTATCCTAAAGTTTTCCAAAAACGGATTGGTCATTCTAACTCAACTACATCTCATGTTAGTTCTATGGTCCATGAATTTGATATTTCATAATGAAGATCTATTCCACTGACCAGTGTTCACTTAAAAAGGTAGAGCAAACTCAAGTGTTTCTTAAATAGCAGGGGAGTTGTAAATATTGTTCTAGTAATATTATCTTTGGAAAGTAGTGTAACAACAATTTGATGCGGTGTCTGGGAAACTTAAATTATTTTTGGGTAAAATGCAGCAAACGTCCCCAACCTTTCACTTCATTCACAACTTCATCCCCAACCTTTTTCCAGACAATTCAGTCTCCAACTTCTAATAAATTAGCAGGATTCATCCAAGTGGATGGTTTCCACCAATTAATCCGTTAGTCAATGGATTTGACCAGAATATTCAAAAATTTTAAGAAAAATTGATTCATCTCTCGTACAGCTTCTAGAGAACAAGAATGCCATCATTCCACCAACACCCACAAACCAAAAACACACACTGATGTGCAAATGGAAAAATGCAAGTTCAAGGGAGAGAAAAATTGAATAAACAATGCAGATAATCAACAAATAACTGAGTAAAGAAGTGCTTAAACTCGAACAAGAACAAAAAAGATACTGTGAAATTACGTGTAGATCCGGTGGGGTGGGAGGGGGAGATGACATTTTCCTTCTTTAATTTTTTTAAATTCTTTTTCTTTTGTTTTTTGTTTAATGATTCTATTTTTTTAATTTAATAATTTATTAAAAATAGTGGAATGAGAATTTTACCCTTTTGAAAATTTGAATATCATGGTCAAACAAATGCATTGACGAACAGATTAATTGATGGAATCCATCCATCTGGATGAATCTCGCTAAAATTTATAAAAGGTTTTGGGGACCCAATTGTCCCAAAAAAGGTTGGGGATGAAGTTGCAAAAAGAAGTGAAAGGTTGGGGACGTTTGCTGCAATTTACCCATTATTTTTTCATCTATGGAAGTCGCCACATTTTTTGCATTCTGTTCATTCCTCTAAAAATAGATAAGCTGCAAAAACAGGTATCTTGTTATGTGGAGGACTCACCACATACGGCCACGTCAAAACATTTTCACCAGTGATTGTCTCAACTGAAGGCTCTTCAAATGCACACTGTTTCGCTAATGGCAGCATGGCAGACACTGCATATAACAACAAAACCCCAACCATAGCAATCAAAAGGGAAAAGATCGTAGAAAATTCTGCTGCTAATGGAATGAGCAAAAGAAGCATTTAAATGTATTGTGTATATTTTCGGACTAACATACAAGCATTTAATTGCATTATGTATAGTTCCGGACTAACTTTGACATGAAAGTAAGCAAGGAAAAAATTTTAAAAGTTGGACTCAAGGACAGTCTATTCAATGAAAACTCAATATAATGACTCGGAATACCAACAGGCATCCCGATCCATCAATAGTATGGCAAATCTAATTAGGATCTTTGTCTATGTAGCAAGACATTATCTGATTACGTAAATAAATTTACCGTGGTTGTATAGTTTACGTGCATAAAAAAATTTATGGTCAATAATTCATAATGGCTAAAAATTTTATGAACAAGTCTTTAACCCAAAAAATCAATCTGCTAAATTGAAAACTTGAGTGTGTGTTTGGCAAAGTTTTTTTAAGATTATAAGTTGGTCAAACATCATTTTTTATCCATACATTCCATAGGACCACGGCTTTTATATACACATTTCATAGGACTCATGGCTTATAATCTACAAAGAGCTTTACCAAACATACACTTGACAATAATGCATAACCAATGATCTTTAACTAGGTCCCAAATCGAAGTCAGTGAAACTCTCAGCATAATTCTGAGTTTCCTAGCAGCAGTATGTACTTCTAGGCTTTGTAGCACGGACACTTCAATTAGGGTAGCGTGTGTCGGACACGAGTCGATACAGGCACTTCTCGGACACTCTACCGTAATATTAGAAAAATTATATATTGTTAATTTAAAATTTTTAGCAAGTAACAAATAGGTACTCATATTTAAAATATTTCTACAAGAAAAATTAATAACAAGTATAAAACTAAATTTATACTATATAAATGAGGAATTTTTAAAAATTTAATCAACGTGTCGTGTCTATACTTTTTTTAAAATTGTGTGTCGGCGTATCCGACATGTATCGTGTCGGACACACCTATCCGTGTCGGTGTATCATAGCTTCTGGGAAAAACTTGTCGTGTATTTGGTTGGTAAATAAATTATAATTTAGGTGATTATAAGTTGTAGGTAGTATGGAATATGGATAATAATTGGAAAATAGTTGTGGGTCATATCAAATGTGTAGATAAGAAGTAGGTTTGGCCAGAAGTGATAATAAAATAATCACCAACCAGACATGAACTTAATTGAGTTCCAACGAATCAGTAGAATGATTTTGTTTCTCATAAAAGGTTTAGATTTCTATTGGAAAAAATTTCGAATATTACATGCAATCCTGGATCGATTGTTAAACTGGCCAAATCCTAACCTATAAAAGGTGAAAAGTTATGAAGTTTACAAGGGATATCCATAAGTAACAGATTATGAAACAAAAATAAATCTTCTATAAAACAGGACAATGCTAAACTGATGCGCAATAAGGCTTATCTTAAACTGTGTTGGACTCAAATCAATGAAACCAAGAGATCGATAAACACAATTTTTTCAATAGAAGGGAAAAAAATAAAAATAAAAATTGTGTGCTAGACATCTAGTATAAAGTTATTGAAAATACTGATGAGAACATAATCATAATACATGCACTTACTATCAATTCCATATACATTACGCCAGAAGTCAATACTTTCACTATATCGGTCTGGATGGGTGACAGGTGCCAAGTACAGCTGCAAAGGTAGAGAATAAAACAGCATTATGCCCAATGATTTGGCATTACAATATGCCAAGGCTAGTATTAGGGTGAAATGGACCAGAAACTAAGGTAATCATTATATTCACATTATGACAATAGCTCTACACAGCACAACTTTTTCCAATAGATCAATTTTGTATTATGATTGTTCACAGAATGGTCAACTAGAAATTTAAGCTGAAGTAAAATTTAAAAGACCAAAGCCTTTTTACAACTAATGGTGCATCAGCTACATAAAATTGACATTAGTTCCTAAAATATGTTGGAACATGCTGCCACTGTTGCTTGGCAATTCATTCACGCGCACACAGTGGGAAGAGAAGATATCAATACCGTAGCAGTTGACGGAAGAATAAGACCCCCAGGTTTCAACCAACGGTCTCGGGCAGTAATGACACTCCCCAGCATACTCTAACAGGAAGGGCAAGCAAGTTGCATATCAGATAAGACAGAAAGAAGAGAACTGGAACCTCCAGACAGATATACAAATCCAAAATATGGTTCAAAAGTGCATTACACACATTTTTACAGACATGCACACTTAAATTATTCACATACGCAAGATACTAAGCATCACCTCATAGAGAAGCATGTAACCCATCCATTCTGAAACTATAACATCAACTTCTTCATCAATTTCAACATCCTGCAATAAACAGAGGGTCACTTGCTACATTTATCCTATATTTATAAGCAGCAGACATCCCCATGCAAAAATTATTCAAGAAATAATGTAAGGCTCAAAATAACACCAGAAACAAACAAATGATAACTGTCAATTTTGCCAAACAAAATGCATAATACTCTTTAGTCCTAGACAACAAAGAATAAGAATTTGTTCCAAGAGAGTACGAAGCAGTTATTCCACAAGAAAGAATCTATGGGTCACTTGTAAACCACATTTCTTTCAAGATATTTAGTTCCTCTTTTGTATGTACCAACAACCTCTTATTGCTTCAACTCATTTAGTTCTCTACAAATACGAATAACTGTTACGAATGAAACGAATAATCTGTATTACCAACACAAAGTAAGAAAATTAAAGCATAAATAACACGCAAGTAGCGATATAACATGCTTCACTCTAAGTGTAAGAGCTACTGCACCAAGTGTCGTTGCCAAATTGCACTATGTCAACAATTAAAATGTATTTTGGACTCATGCCTCTCTATTTTCTCTCTACTATGATAGACAGAATGGATGCTCATCCTAATACCTTTACGTAGGAGGAAAATATTTTGGTGACGTAATACATGTGCGAATTTCCCAAGGTCGAACTGCGGATGAGGGGAAAAGCACACTATACAAGGAACCATATATCCAACAACATGCTCATATACAATTTTTTTCATTTTTTTTACTTTGGATGAAACATTTAGTTATACTATACTTTGCCAATTGTTTACATTTTTCTAACTAAATAAAGAAGTTTATTGTATGATTAATATGTTTATGAAACTAAATAGAAATTATAAACATAAACGAAAAATAGATAGTAACATGTTTTTGGAAATTAAAATATGACCAAAGTATCTTCAACTCCTTTCTTTCGTCTTTTAAAGCAATAAGTCTCATGGACAAAACAGGAGTAAAAATCCACTAAGATAAACTCAGCAAGACCATAAAATAAGACCCAAGCAAGTTATAATAAGGGAATGAGATCTACATGAACAATGTCTCAAGACTGAACTGATACTAATTCCCATAGTTCTTAAACTCTAGCTTGACTTCTCTTTAAGTTCTATTTGTTGCATGCAAGGGCGGAGCTAGGAATAATGTTCAGCGTCGATGAAATTTAATCAAAGCCAGACTTTGAGTTTTTGGGTCCTAACACAAACTCTAAATTTGGGCCCTTAAATTATAGGTCTTGTTTGGGCTCCATTTTTTCAAAACTCATTTTCAACCACACATTCTCCCATAAATAATGTTATACGTAGAGGTGTCAATCCGGGTAGGCCCGCCAACATATGAGCCAGGTTACGGCCCGCGTGAAAAAAAAAAAAGCCTGCCCGCTACGGGTTACCGGCCGATTACAGGTTGGCCCACAATTTTGGACTACAACCCAGGCCCGCCCGCTGACCCATCCGGGTTGAGCCCATGCGGGTCACGGGTTACGGTTTGGCCCGTATAATTGTATAAATAAAATTATAAAAATATAGAATTTTTCATATTTATAGCAACAAAAAAAAAAATTTTAAAAGCATAAACTAAGAATTGAAAAAAATGATGAATTCATATGTATACCAAAAAATGTTTACATAGAATTCAAATTTAATGTTACATGAATTATTTATAACTTTAAAAAGTTAAATTTAACTTAAACAAATAACAACTAAATGCATTTCTAATTACTATTATCAAATATTTATAGTATAAGTACATCTCAACTAGGTTGGTACCTACTTTTACTATAATTTATAGTTTAAGTACATCTCAATTAGGTTGGCATCTACTTAACTATAATATTTTATTTTTTATTTCTTTTTTTCACGGGTCACGGTTAATCGCTGCCCGTGAAGGTGCAACCCACGAAGCCCGCGGGTCACACCTCCTTGACCCGTGAACCGCCCGCTCGGGTCAGGGTCGATCCGGGCCGGTTTTCACGGGTCTGGTCGACACGTCCGTCTTGATACCTCTAGTTATACGTAGGGTAATTGGCACAAAACATCCATCCCTTTGGAGGGTATTGTGGATACCGTCCCTACCTTTCATTTCTTGACATTTAATGCCTTTACCTTTCACTTTTCGTGCTGTGAAGGTCCTTTTCACTATGTTTTGACGATTTTACCCTACATTCAATTGAAACAAAAAGAAAAGAAAAATAATTGAACAAATTGCAACTATTGGCCCAAACTTTTTGAAAAGTGCAAATAACCCACCAAACTTCACCTTCTTCCCAAAACTCGCCCCCACCCTATCGCCACCTGCCGGCCATTTTCAGGCCACCGGATTTTTGCACCAACACCATCTCCTCATCAACCCTTAACATTCCTACTAGTGGTGGCAATCGAGCCGAGCGGCTCGTACTGTAGACGCCCACGAATCGCTCGAGCTCGTTAAAAAACGAGCTCGAGCCGAGCAGGGGGCTCGATAGCTGCTCAGCTCGTCAAATTGATGAGTCGCTCGCCATCTGCTGGCCATTTTCAGGCCACCGGATTTTTGCACCAACACCATCTCCTCATCAACCTCTAACATTCCTACACAAATTTCAGCCCCAACAAACAACAAAATCGAACCAAAATTCAGCCAAAAAATGCCTACACCTACACCAAAATTCGGGTGTTTTTGGCCATATCACCAGATTCAAACTTCCTCGCATAATCATCAGCCCCTTAATCTATGCATGCGTGCAACCAGCTCATTCTGTACGGATGCCTATGCATTTTCACCTTCCAACCTGTTCTACTCCACCATATGTATATTCTATATATATACACACCCTTTTGACCCACTAGTTAACCTCTTGATTTCTTGTTTCATTGTTGAGGGTTTTGCAGGAAAGGGCTAATGGATCCGTGTCCTTTCATTCGGATTGTTGTGGGAAATCTGGGGTTGAAGTTTATGGGCTCGTCAGTTTTGCAATCTTGTTACTGTAAGTTTAAGCTTAGAGGGTTTAATAATCAGTATTTGAATGTCCCTTTGCTTGTTCAAGAAAGTGATGCAACTGAAAGTAGGAACCATGCTTGTTTCAACTTGAACAAGACGTAGCTTGAAAAGCTAGTGGAAAAATCGAGTTCTAATGGGAAATTTCCTCGTTTCAAGATCGAGATTTATGAGGGGAATCGGGTGAAAAATTGTGGGTTTGTGAAAAATGGGAAGCTTTTCGGTTGTATTGTTTTCCAGTTGGATTTGAAAGGGGTTTTGGAGGGTGGCAGTAATAGAGGGTTCTTGATTCAAAGTGGATGGGTTTTGATTAATGGGTATGAAGCAAAATTGCATTTGAATGTGAGAGCAGTTTGATTTGCGGCTGAGGATTATGCGAGAAATTTTGAGTCTGGTGATCTGGCCAATAACACCTAAAAAATCAATTTTGGCCGAATTTTGGTGTAGGTTTTTTTTTTGCCCAATTTTTGTTCGATTTTGTTGTTTTTTGGAGCTGAAATTTGTGTAGGAATATAGGTGGCTCGTGGCTCGTCCCACGAGCCACTCGCCCGAGTATGGGCCGAGCCAGTTCGGTTCGGCCCATTGCCACCTCTATTCCTACACAAATTTCAGCCTCAAAAAACAACAAAATCGAACAAAAATTGGGCAAAAAAAAAACCTACACCAAAATTCGGCCAAAATTGATTTTTTAGTAGGTGTTATTGGCCAGATCACCAAACTCAAACTTTCTCGCATAATCCTCAGCCGCAAATCAAACTGCTCTCACATTCAAATGCAATTTTGCTTCATACCCATTAATCAAAACCCATCCACTTTGAATCAAGAACCCTCTATTACTGCCACCCTCCAAAACCCCTTTCAAATCCAACTGGAAAACAATACAACCGAAAAGCTTCCCATTTTTCACAAACCCACAATTTTTCACCCGATTCCCCTCATAAATCTCGATCTTGAAACGAGGAAATTTCCCATTAGAACTCGATTTTTCCACTAGCTTTTCAAGCTACGTCTTGTTCAAGTTGAAACAAGCATGGTTCCTACTTTCAGTTGCATCACTTTCTTGAACAAGCAAAGGGACATTCAAATACTGATTATTAAACCCTCTAAGCTTAAACTTACAGTAACAAGATTGCAAAACTGACGAGCCCATAAACTTCAACCCCAGATTTCCCACAACAATCCGAATGAAAGGACACGGATCCATTAGCCCTTTCCTGCAAAACCCTCAACAATGAAACAAGAAATCAAGAGGTTAACTAGTGGGTCAAAAGGGTGTGTATATATATAGAATATACATATGGTGGAGTAGAACAGGTTGGAAGGTGAAAATGCATAGGCATCCGTACAGAATGAGCTGGTTGCACGCATGCATAGATTAAGGGGCTGATGATTATGCGAGGAAGTTTAAATCTAGCGATCTGGCCAAAAACACCTACTAAAAATCAATTTTGGCCGAATTTTGGTGTAGGTGTAGGCATTTTTTTGCTGAATTTTGGTTCGATTTTGTTGTTTTTTGGGGCTGAAATTTGTGTAGGAATGTTAGAGGTTGATGAGGAGATGGTGTTGGTGCAAAAATCCGGTGGCCAAGGTGGCCTGAAAATGGCCAGCAGACGGCGATAGGGTGGTGCGAGTTTTGGGAAGAAGGTGACGTTTAGTGAATTATTTGCACTTTTTAAAAAGTTTGGGACAATAGTTGCAATTTGTTCAATTGTTTTTCTTCTCTTTTCTTTTTGTTTCAATTGAATGGATGGTAAAATCATCAAAACATGGTGAAAAGGACCTTCGTCGCACGAAAAGTAAAAGGTAAGGGCGTTAAATGCCAAGAAATGAAAGGTTGGGGCGGTATCCACAATACCCTCCAAAGCTAGGGACGTTTTGTGCCAATTACCCTTATACGTAAACCCAAAACCTTCTCTTATTTCCTCCAAAATCTCATTTTAATGGAACCCAAACAGGGGCATAGTATACAATATGCATTCAATTTTTTCTTAACTAATCTATAAACTCAAAAGGATTTATTTACCTTAACTAAGTCCTTGAAATTAACTAAATAACTCGAAGACTTGGACTTTGGAGAATGGGAGTTGGAGCCTAGGAGTGAAGTCGCCGGCATGGGGTCTTGAAGAACTCAAGTTGAGGGAAGGGTTTTCAAATTGTTGGAGCACTGCTTGATGCTTGTTTGCTTCGTCCTTCATCTGATGTTTGGTTTGGGGGGGTTAAGGTTAATGGTAAGGTTTCGGATTTAGTTGGACCACTTAGTTTGCCCATTTAAGGATATTTCAATTTTTTTTTTTTTAAAGAATTTAAGCATTGGGTAGGGTATTCCTGCCCAACCCAGTGCAGGCTATATATGGCTCCTCCCCTGGTTGCGTGATCCTTGCCAGCTAACTCAGGCAAAACCTAGTTATTTCAGCATTTGCATTATACTTTTATTTAATATATAGTTTTTGTGGGTAACTCGTTGAAGTAACAAAAAATAAGAACTACTTTCAGAGAAACAACATTAGATCAAGATTCTATTAGGGTCCGTTTGATAGGCAAAGGTGGAAAGGAATTTCAATTCCACGTTAGTTGGAAAATAAAAACTCACCAAACCCATAGCAATTCGTTTTCCATGAAAACAAAGAAAATGTAGCTTAAAGTGGTTGTACCTTGACATTCGGTTTTTATTTTCACGTTGTAATCAAACGGCCAAAGTGGAATTCGTTTTTCTTGGATGTGACATTTTCACATGGCCTTAAATTTCTCAGATGCATTCGGTTTAGTTAGTTATCTACTTTTCTTGTTCTTTATTTGATTTCTACTATTTAACATATCGCTCAACAAAATTGAATAGCCTGGCACAATTCTGAAGGAGGTTTGAAAGGGAAGTTTTATTCTCAAAGGTAAGGCACGTTCTGATTCTTCTATCCCCAAAATAAATTTTAAAAAAAAGAGGAAGCAAATGCTTTCCTTCTTTCTTTCTTTCTTTTTTTTTTTATAGCAACAGAAAATGCACCTTGGGGTTTTTTGAAGGTAGCCTTTCATGGCCAGAACTAGTGTTAGTGGTGCTCTGCATCAGAAGAGTAAAGAATTCACTTTGCATCAATGCACGTTTCTAATATTATGCTCACGCGACCTACACTACTGTCTCTGAACTTATTAATTGTTAAGTTATGAACAGAACCATTTGACTAAATTGTGAAAAGTATTACATCTGGCAAATAAAAACAAGAGGGCACTGGGATGAAACTGACTGCAACCAAACTTTAAGAGAATTTATTTTGCCCCTCTGAATAAAATTAAACAATATGGGAAAAACAAAATACAAGTGCATTAGAAATAACAGGTGTCAGCATGTTTTGGGAAGAGGTTTACCTCAACACGCCCATGAAAAACAATGACTGTATCAGATAAGTTGTTTGCCTTTACAACTTCATTTGCCTGACATAAAATTTTAACAGAAAAGCATCAGTTAGACTGTCATGAATTAGAATTTTCTGGAATTATAATACATTAAAAAGTTTTTTTTTTTCAATAAATAGGAGAGAAAATAGAGAGGTATGTTTAAAAATCATCTATCAGATTTTACACTTTTATTTAGAGAAGACCCAATATGCATATACTCAAAGGTGCAATCTTCTGTCTCATGCCGAAAGGTTTCGAATAAGCGACTCCCATTTTTCTATGAGAGATTTCTAGGATCTATTTTTCGTTTTATGAATCTACTATAATAACTGATATATGAACCTCTGGCCTACAAAATGAGACTTTCAACATCTTCTAGCATAGTTCTTTTAAGTATTTCCCATAGATTCTACAACTAAACTATGGCATTAACCACCTTAGCTTCCTTTTCAAATGTGGAGTTCTCAAAGACAACGTTGTTTTCATACCATCAAGACCTTCAATTTCCTCATCTATCTTAAAACTAGCCCATTTCCACTCAGCTTTCAACAACCATGACCCACCTTTAGACTCCCTACACAAAAATCGACTTATAATACTTAGAATGAGCTATTATAAAGTCCTAAAAGGCAATCCTTGAAACATGAAACTAACAGCTACCTAATCCCGCATCCCCAATTTCTTATTTTCCTTCCCAACAGATAAAAGCACAGAACTTGTTATACTTACTCTTCCAAAAACTCTAATTCACGAGGGAGAAGCAAACAAGAGAAGATCTTGGAAGATGACATTAAGAGATATTAAGAGCCAAACCCACCAAGAAGTCGGTAAGATATTAAAATAATAGGCAAATTTTGTGAATCGGGTAAAACCAAAAGCTATTCCTTAGAGAGTAAGTCTATTAGAGTAATCCAATAGAAAATTTAATTTGAGAAAATAATAAGAATTTAATATTTTATTTGTGTTAATGTTATTAAATAGGTTTGTCTTGATGAGATATTCGTATGACTTAATTTATTAGAAGTTTGCTTCAATTTAAATTATTTAGAAGTATAAAATGGGAATAGTGTTTCAGCGGTCACCAACTTTTAGAATTAATTAGAATCACAATCAAACTAAATCTGCAGACTGCGGCCTCCCACATTTCTCTTATTTTCTCACTCTTCTCCTCTGTTCTCTCTCCCACTCTCTTTCCCATTCTGAATCACAATGTCCTTTAGAGAGAGATATAGCTTCCGAGTGCATATTGATGACGAAAAAAATATCTTCTGACTCCCTGGAAAATGATGAGATTGTTGTCCTTCAAGTATACCAAATTTCTCTTTACCGTTCTGCAGCATATTTTCCTTTTGAGAGTTTTGAGTACAGCACCAAGTCCCTTCTCAAGGTTACCCTCTACTAGATAAACATAGAAATGCCACTATCTGGTAATCTAGAAACAATGAGACAATTACGAATATGAGAATTATATCAGAGTAGCACAGCACAAACGTGTTCAAAAAATAAGCACGTGCAAATTTTGAGTTCAAAATTTTATAAGGATGTGATTGTAACACCCAGAAAATCTTAATGTTGATTATCCATTTTCTTGTGCTGTGTTTATCTTGGTTACGACATTGGCAATGGCATAGTTTAATTCCAGTTTTTGGGGTGGGGAAAAGCGTTACAACCTCCTTTCATGTATAACTATATGGGCCTGAACATCCTGCCAGCAGAGTGTCGTGTCTTGAGATGTGAGAATTTATAATGACTGATTCATTCTCCCTTGGAAGTCACCAAGGGTAGCTATGATGAGTTCTTCCATTAAGAGGATACCAGCTGCCTTCTGCCTTCAGCCCAACAAAATTAGATATCATCAAAGCCAAATAGTTAGGCATTATATCTTTCTCTGTTTGGGAGAGTTCAACTTTTAAATCAAGCACTTGAGACTGAGACTGGCAGTTGAAGATCTCCTCCTTTCCAGTGTTCAACAGAGGTTGTGTAGCTACTAACCTCCAGTAGATATTGCTCTGCCACTGAGCCTTGGCCATCTAAGGCGAAGTTGATTGGATATGAGCCATTATTCATAGGCTGGGTTAGGGCTCAATAGTGAGAGAAAAGTGTGTGTTAGTGTTACTGCCAATTTTTGGAGCTCAGCCTGATTCAAAGAGATCTCCAAGAAAACCATGGTCTAAGGGAATTGATGTATGATGTTACAGTTGTTGCGGACAGCGTTGAAATCTGACCAAACGCCACTGGAATTACTGTGATCACTATCAGAAAACTAATTGGTGTCCCCAAAAAGGGTTATCATGCTTAAAGGAGTTCTCATACCATTGATGGCATGAGCCTTCTTCGCTCTGCTAGCAAGAGAATACACAGCAAAAAGAAGGAAGAAATATTTCAATAAAGCTCAGCTCAAACATATCAGTGAGCTATTTTCCATTAGTACAAGAGTCTAGCCATGGGATGCTTTACACTAAGTAAAAACTAAAGGACAAAACAACCAAACAAAATGAATAACAGACTAGAAAATGTAATGAGCATTTGTTGATGAAAGAATAACCAAAAATCAGTGCTTCATCACATGCTGGAGGGGAGATGCATCCTTTAACGAGTAATACCAATAATGCCACTTGGACTGTTATAAGTTTTTTTTCTCACAAGATCATCTTGGAATGTTATAAATGAGGAAGAGGGAGTTTTAATTAACTCATAGGGAGAGATGGGATAATAATGCAAGGAGAGATCAGTGTGAGGTAGATTGTAGAACTTGATATCGTAACGTCTTTTGCACATCAAGACCAAGCTCGGAGTGGTGAGACTATATTTTAAAGCAGCTCAAGAAGTCATAAGTGAGTTCAGTGAGTAGACTAGGTAAATTTGTTAAAATGGCATATTATGCCTATTTGCCTCCCGAAGGTACCTCAAGTCACATGGTGAAGAAAATATTTCAGCTGAGAAAGACTTGCACACCATTCTGGTCAACCTCCCCCAACCTGCGTGCTTATTTTGTTAGTTATATGCCTATGTGCCAACACAATTACGAGGGAGTTAGAACATTTCCCAAACCCCATTAAGCTTCTAAATCAGTAATGACGCATTTGAAATCTCGAAATTAAGTAACAAAACCATTGATATTCAACTACACGGTATCATCCACCATATTTCACTTTTCAGCCAGTAACAATTGAAAATTAGTCCAGCAAAGTACCTGAACGGCAATATTACTGGCATCCACTGCATACACCTGGTAGCAAACAAGATGTAGGTCAAACTTATATACGTAAAAACTAGTTAGTGAAAAAGAACCTAACAAAGTTTGCAGAAAAAAAAGGAAAAGGAGGCTAATAATATAGAGCTTAAAGGAGAAATTAAGAATTCGCAATGTTGTCTTGTGCACAGACAGACAAAGATAAGTCCATCACAACTATTATATTTAAAAGAACCTACGAGATCAACATTACCAGCTTTTGCGAATAGACGAGCAATGTTACCATATTTCTTCATCATGAAATAAGTAAACTTATCTAGGCCCTGGATATTTCAATCCCAAAAGCTAACCATTCATATCTGATTTAAGTCATTCAACTAGGAAACAGCCATGATAGCAGATGAATAATATATCATGCGGCAGAGGAAAATCAGTAAATGGAGTCACTTGATGACTCCGAGATAAGAAATAATTTAATTGAAGAAGTCAGCTATTCTAAGCCTCGATGGTGAACATAACTAATGCATACAGACAAAACAAATATGCAACTCAAAACGTTAAACTTAAGCAGGAGGAAAGTTCCTTCATCTGATGGCCGGAGTGGTTATATTACTTGTGCTACTGAATTAATCCAAAGCAAATAACAAAGTATATGTTAAAACAAACCTTATTTGCTTATGCACGAATATTAGCAAGAGAAAATTAGAACACTGTCCATGTTTCTTCAAGGGCCTCCAATTTAACCACCATATCAACGAATAGATAATAATGCTACAATTATGTGACAAAATAAAGCTTATATTTATCATCAGCAAATAATGGCTTAGGGGGCTGCTTTAGACAAACTTGTGATCTGTTCTTACAAAAATAATAATCTAGGTAATTATCGAAACTTCGTCGCGGCACGTGTACGTTTGTCGGGATATACTTGAAAAAGCAAACCTTAAGAAAGCAAAGAGATTAAGAGAGTACTAATATAGCCAAGCTCAAGCAGTTTACATTCTACTGGTGTTTCATTTTATGTACTTTTCAAAGGTTTGACGAGTGAGTTCCTATGGAAACACAAGAAAAGGGGAAGATAAATTAAATTATGCTTCATTTGATCCTTTCCTAGGGAAAAATGTTTACTACAAGCAAATATGTATCTCTAGAACTATCAGTTACCCACTGGCTGAATTGAGAGAATAAAGTATGAGCATCTTACACGTTTTGCACCGGCCTGAGCACAAAATATTGAAAGAATGCCTGTGCCACAACCAACATCAACTACAACCTGCAACATGAGCTTACAATATTCAACATCACAAGAGGCACATGTTAGCCAATCAAGAGGAGAGCTAGAAGCTATGCTGCATGAACACAGACACATCAACAAGTGTTTCTAAAAATGTAGGGCATGAACTTATCGGGACGTCAAGTTAGCCCGGACATCCACGATTAAAAAAAAAAATCTACATTTATATAATATATGTAGTTGTAAAATGTTATTGTTAATAAAACTATAATTTTTTAATTTTGATTTTGTTTTTGAAATCTTTTGAATAAGACTAGATGTCTGTTATATTAAAATAAGTTTTGAGTTAAGACTATATTACTATAGCCAAAAAAAGAAAAATGACTGCTTTAAAGTTTCCGAGGAGTCTCAGTGTCCAACATGACACGGCATGACACATGTTGGACTTGAGCATGCCACTCTAGGTGGAGTGTCCATGCTTCATAGGCTAGAAGTTACATCAAAAGTGTTATCCACGATCCAATAATTAAGGCTTTTGAAGTGAATAACTTGTCATGTATGATGACATAACCTTTGACGGTGGAAGACACCTATGGAACAAATGACAATTGACAACTGCTTACTTTTCCCGCGATACGATCTTGATGCTGGAAAATTGCATTTCTGTAACTTTCTGTACGTGCACGATCCTGTAAATATCAAAGATGATATCAGCATACAAATACCAAAATCAAGTGAAGTACACAGTTCATCAATGAGATCAAGACGACGACTAAAAACATCAAAAAATTCACAATTTCTATGTCTATTCACAACCTCTCTTATCACTCTCTCCCTGCCCCTCTGACCAAAGTCCTGACCCATCCCCATCTCCATATGCCACCGCCAACCAGTGACAACGACATATTCCAACATCTCTCTCAACAAATACAAAATGATAAGGTTTCCATATTTTAAACATTAGAGGCTAATAGGAATGAATATTCTCAGTTTATGGAAACATCCAAACAGAAGGAAAGACCCAAAAGGTTCAGCATTGGAAGATCAACAATAGAATAAATATGCAAGGAAAAAATTGAGGTAGTCCAATAATTATCCTAGTGAATCTCATATTAATAGTAGATGTAATTCTTTTCACCCAATATGGAAATTAAAATGCAAATAATCATCTAATCATCTGCATATAAGCCCATATACTACTGAGTAAAAGTGTTATACCGTACTGGAATTTGTTAAAATTCTGAGGGGATACCCCTTGGTAATCCTTTTGAGTTTTTTATTTACAATCTTAACCACAAAACATAGTTAAAGTGTATAATCTGAACATTTGCAAACCTTTATGTAAGGATTTTTATATTTATGATGTGCATACTCAGAGACAAAACACTCTCAGGAAGAAAAAGAGAGGAGAAAAATTATACGACCATTTTTTACACCAAGCACCACTTCTTCCGGCTCTTCTCTCTCTTACACTCTCTTCATCGTATCTCTCTCCTCTATTTACTCAATTTCAACTCTAATATCAACACGCAGAGAAAGAAAGAAGAGAGGAGCAAGTCCATTCACCTTTTCTTACTCCACCAAATACCATCTCATTTACCGTCTCTCTCTCTCTCTCTCTCTCTCTCTCTCTCTCTCTCTCCCACGACCTCTACACATGAGAAAAACAGAATGCATGAAATCTCGTTGCCAGCTCTACGCCTCTACCATAGCAATCTAGTCTCTTATATTTTCTATAGTTTGCTTTTATCTTCTCTACACAAAAGCGGGAGAGATCAATAGCACCGATCGAGCTTCCGAAGGAATCAAGAATGTAATACCCAAAACTTAGAGGTGATCATTGATTGCTTGAAAGCTATTTCTGTGCTAAGAAGAAATGTATCTCTTGAAATTATTTTTGTCCTATCTTTTTTACAAGCATACTATATATAACAATATTAATTGTAATTCTTATATTTTTAATTTGAAATATCGACATTGTTGTAATAAAAAGGATAAATTAAAGAAATCAGAAGTAATGTAAATACGTCAACGTCAACATCAACATCAACATCAACATCGATATCAAGCTTAATCTAATTATTCAACATATATGCAACGTAGTCGACTTAATTAAGCAATTCACATAAAAAAAGTTAAAAACTTCAAAGTCTTCTTGACATTAAGTCCTCTATCAAATGACATTAAGCAGGGTATTGAAAATGATCTCATGGCAAATCATAAAATAAAATAATGAGTGTCAAGCATATACTAAATAAAAATTTATTGGCAACTTGTCCTTACATGTGAATCGTCATCATTCACATTCTTAAATATACTAGTCAGAGATGAACATGTGTTGTACGTTATTTTGAAATGTTTTATAAGTGCTGTGGAAATATTCATTTGCCGTTTTAATCTAAATATGAGAAAAATGCAAGCTTGTGAAAATAAATGTTAATTATTATACATGCACGTGAATAATGAAATGAATACTTGAATGTGAGTATTAGAATTACAACAAAATGCTTAAATGGAGATTGATGGCAAATACGATACATGAATTTTAATTAATTTGAAATTAATACCAAGTAATATGTATGTAACAATAAATGTTAAATCATTTATATTGAATGAATATAAAGTTTACAATTAAGTGAAACTTGATACTAATTAGCATACATGTACGTGGATAATGAATTGTATTCTTTAATGTGAAATTCTAAATAATGTTAATTAAATAAATGTGAATGTTAATTAATTGTTAATAAGAAGGACATGGACTTGAACGTGAATGTGAAATTCTAAATAATATTACCGTTTATAAATTAAATACTCATTGAAAAAAGAAAATAAGACATTATTGAAATAATTGAATTGTAATAAGTCTATTATCGTCAAAAAATGATTCTCACTTTATGTGATATTTAATATATTATAGCTCTCTTCCATATTTGTAGTATAAAATATAAACATAATATTTTGAAGAGTTTAAAAAGATGGTACTTTTTTAAAGGCAAAATTTAGAACTTTTATTCATTTATATAAACCGTCGAAGGGCTTACAATAAAGTAGAGGTCCATCGACCTATAAACTTGCCACAAAATTAGACATTCCATGTTTACCACATTAGCTTCACGTCCAATATGGGTGAATTGTAGTTTTCGAAAAAATGACATTGTTCAACAATATTAAGTACCGTGGCACTTTTCGAGGCATGGCAACTCACATGAAGAACAACTTTCACCGTGTTGTTGTAATCTGACTCAAATTCTATTACATGCATCCTTAGTGTATGGTGTCATTATCCCGAAGTGATTTCGAGAAGGCTGCAATCATCTTCCCTTGCCTTATTTAGGCACACAACCACCACATCGTAGGATCTCCAATCCAGTGCTACAGTTGCATCAAACTTATAGTTAGCTACATAATCTCTCCATAAAATAATTTTGCACGTTGATTCATAAATTTTAATCACATATTCTCCAAATAAATAATATTTCACAATTCTTTTAAAAAAATACATCAAATAAACTCTAAAGTATTGGAGCATCGCATGTCATTAATGGACTAGTCTCAATTTTATCAACTATTATCAAAATATATCAAAACTCTTATTTTTTTCTAAATCAAACGAGGCAAACTAATTTCTTCATTTCATCTGTCGACAATTCGTAGCAAGAATTCCTCTGCAATCATCTCCTTTGAAGTGATGAACCAAATCAGCAAATGGACTGGCTGCCCAAGCACCCGCCAAGCTCGCCCGTTGTATAAAAGCGTGATTGATGCTTTCGACCTCCCATAAAGATTGTACGCAAAAGAAAAAAGAAAAAAAGAAGATAAAGTAGATCAAACAGGTGTAGTTGCAACTCACTTTTGGCCAAATAATTTAAAAAATAAAATAAAATTGAGAGAATAACAATAATTGGGAGGGCAAAAATGAGATTACACAGCAACCAGATCCTGAGGAATTCAAGCATAAAAAGTGAGGATTGTAGGAAGGATCACCGCACCATTCCATTACGTTGCTTTGACGCTATCAGCATCTTTCTATCCATTTTACATCAAATCCAGTAAATAATACTGTTCTTCCTCAACTAAATTTTCAAAAATTCAATCCATCATGTCGTGGCAATCATACATAGATGACCACTTGATGGCCGATATTGAGGGTAATCACCTCACATCCGCTGCCATCTTAGGCCATGACGGCAGTGTCTGGGCACAGAGCGCCAACTTCCCTCAGGTCTGAAAGATTGTTTTTTGGATTTGATTTTTTCTGGGTTTTTCTTTTTATAGTCTGATTTTAATAATCTGTTAATACTCTTTTATTTTTCTGCGCTTTCTTTATTGGGTTGAACTCGATTTATGATTCTTATTGATTTTGGTTTGTTTTATCCAGTTATTGGTTATTATTATTATTATTATTATTATTGTTATTATTATTATTATTATTTGTTGATCGTGTTTTGAGTATTGATTGATAATAATCAATCTAAGGACTACTTAATCATGTGTTTATGTTGGCGAAATCTCTTGATTTATTTAACAGAGATGTCAAATCCTTTTCTTGTTGTACCGAGTTTCATATGGTGAATTTTGTTGACGAATCCTAAATTTTTTGTTAATATTTGATCATTGCAATACGGAAGCTGATAATAAATATAGGTTAGGCCCCTATTTGAAACCCATTTTCAAGAGAATAGAAATTTTGGAATAGTGATTGATGTGAGAATGTGTGGTGGAAAATAGATGAAAAGTTTTTGATTTGTGTGTAATATTTTTTTTTTTTTTTTTTGAGAATGTGTGGACGAGGACTGGAAATTAATGGGTGTCAAACGGGGGTAGATATGGATATCAATTTATGCAAAAATATAAGCAATTAAATTTTTGATTCAGTAGAAAGACACTGATAATTCAAGAATGAAAATTTTCTATTACAAGTGATTTTTTTTATGTTTATCTTTTTTTATTTTTTTTTGTGGGATTAGTGTACTGCGATCTATTTATGGGTGGACTGAAGTCCTTTGTATCTTTTTGTATCAATGCTGTCATATAGTTCAAGCCCGAGGAGATGACGGGAATCATGAGTGACTTTGAGAATCCCGGTTTGCTTGCTCCTACTGGATTGCACCTTGGTGGCACTAAATACATGGTGATTCAAGGTGAACCAGGGGCTGTCATCCGAGGGAAGAAGGTATTTTTTGTTAATCTGTTTGCATTCTTAATATAATCTGTTTGCATTCTTAATATAAAGAACCACGAATACATATGTTTCCTTTTTTCCTGGAAAATGGAATAGCAGCTGCGGAGTAAAGGATATATTTTCATTAGCCAAAGATAGTAGTATATAGTATATACTTGCGAGAATGTCGTTAGAAGATGCATACTTCTCTCAATTATTTACATGGACCCACTTTTCATTCCATTTGTGGGAATTTGATGATCCATAAACCGAACGATCGGCTTGACAAACGCCTATTTCTATTAATCTTTTACTATTGCTATTCACACTTTAAGAAGATTCTTGAACAGAGAATTGCTGGAGCTTAAATTAGTGACTCAAACTAGGTATGCAGGGAGTGAAGGTGGTAAATATCTTTTAAGTTGGGTATACCACATTATGGTGTAATTGATCTTCTTGTCATTAGTATTTTGATTGCATTAGAGACAAATGATGTCATTTGCAAAAGGCTACAGCTCTTAAAAACGTAAAAAGAAGCAAACAAAAAGCTGGTTAATAGCCTTTGTGTTGACAAGTCGCACTCTTGTACGAGGCGTGTGTTGACATTAATCAGAGAAGTTTATTTCGGAATGGATTCATTCCGAAAGCTATAGCCTATAGGTCCCTAACCATTTAGTTAATAGCACGTGTGTTGTCTAGTCTTGCTATTGTACGTGGCATATATGTTTGCATTAATCAGAGTTCATTTCAAAGTGGAATTATTTCAAATGCTATAGGGTGGATCAGATACCCTAATCATTTAGTTGGAGTAGTAAATACAGCACTGAACCTGTGGTCCTTGTTAAGCTGTCGTAGTGGCTGTTCCTTTTCCTGATATATTGTTTCGATTCAGGGACCAGGCGGTGTTACTGTGAAAAAGACCACCCAGGCCTTGATTATTGGCATCTATGATGAGCCTATGACTCCAGGCCAGTGCAACATGGTTGTTGAGAAGATTGGTGATTATCTTATTGATCAGGGTCTTTAATTGTTTAGGTAAGTAATTTCCAGGCTTTCATTTATCCATTTATTTTTCTATTACCATTGCAAGTGATCGACTGTTATGTTTTTTGCAGCGAAGCCTCTATACAAATCTTTGGTGTTGTGGGTTCTTGGTCTTTGAGATAAAAGGAGTTTGGCGTTTGAGAATCGATAGATAATGTTCTCTTCCTAAATTCAATTGAGTTGTCTTTGCATTTCCTGGTTATGAAGATTGTTATCATGAATTCGTGCGAGTAAATTATGTATTTTTGGTGGTTTTTTAATGGATATTAAATTTCATAGACAGCTTTGCAAATATAGTATTTGGCGTGTATGATAAGCGTATTTATGGTTTTATTGCTTCTACTATCTATTTCAACATGGCTTCTATTGTCATTTCGATATATACTGTGTAAACAAGATGCTACATTTCTCGTCCAATTTAAAATGGATAATGATAAAACATATGATACGAAGATGATAATGATATTCGTAAACCATTTTCTTCACATTAGTATTACCCTTGGGGCTCGTTTGGCAAGACTTTTATGAAGTCAAAAATTGCTTCTAAGACTAATAAGTTGTTTTTTATTATGTTTAAATAATGTTTTTGATGTGTGTTGTGTGATTAGAAAAGCTTTCTGAGAAAGTTGTTCTAAGCTAAGCTTCCTCGGAAATCTTTTCCACATGATCTTTAGTTACTTGAAGTTTTGCTAGTGTCTTGGGTTAAGCTGAATCGAGACTTCTTTGTGATATTCTCGCCCCATGTCATAAGATTTTGTCGCAGTATGTTCTGCTAAAATGATGTGAAGTTGAATTATAGCTTGGTCCCGGTTGCTATTGGTTATGTGGTCTTGTATGACCATCATAGCACATTAAGACTTCTTTAACTCAGCTAATCTTTTCAACAGGAGAACTTGTGCTTGGCTTCATTATTATATTGTGTGGGGGCCACGGGCAACCCGATAAAATATACCTTTAAACCCAAAAGCCATAGAGCAATGTTGGGGTGCCGAACCCATTTTGCCCGACCTGGTACAGGTCCTCTCACAAACAGGGGCGGGGTGGGTTTTTGGGGATGTTTTTTTAATGATGTGGGACCCACCTCATGTGAGAACTCAGCTCTGCCAGACCTTTTACAGGCCTGGCAGAGCAACATTTTTGAAAGCCATAAAACGGTACAAAGTTTGAACATGACGACGACAGTGATGCAATGTAGAATCTCATTAGAGAGTAACAAGTTCTAGTTAGGTGCTTGATAATGGCAAAACTAGTACTTAGATTGTAACGTCCCAAACTTTCACAAACATTGGAGTGTTATCAAAATTTCAATTTCTTTGTGGAACGATAAAAGTAATATTTTTATTAAATAAAAATAAATGGAATATCTGTAATTTCAAACATGAATACATAACCACAAATTAAATAACTGTTTTTGAACAAATAAAACTCACTAATAATTTTAAAAAAAAATAAACTTCATATTTTATCTCTTCGATTTCTCTTGGCATTCGCATTTACCATCCCATCACTGTTCCAAATGACCCTAACTAACCAGTAAATTTTTGTAAGAGTGAGTATTTAAAAATACTACAGTTTTCATACACAATTATATATAATAAAATAAACACTTCATTTCACTTTTCTCTTATGGAGTCACTACAACATTTTATACATTTTATAACATTCAAATATATCATTCTTGTTGATAATGCTATAAAATAAAAATGATATTTATCTTAACTTCACATAATAGCGTTTATTGACAAGCCCACTAAATAGCCCAAATTACTTCTATGTTCTGCCCTATTTTTTTCTTTCATCAAATCAGCCTGCCTTTCGAGCGATTCATTCCCAATTTTTTCATACAAATGACACCTCTGCATTTCTTTCCTGCCCTCGTCGTCCACACTCATCCCCATTTTTTCTTTCAGCAACTATGGGGAGTGAGTGATAGATAACTTTGAAGAGTTGCAATTTTCCATAAACAAGAAGCATCGTCAGAGAGAAATTAGAAGAAAGGCCGGCGTTTGTTGAAGAATGAGACCAAAATCAAGAAGCAGATGAATAGCTATTGAAGAAGATAGGCAATTGTTGCACTGGGGGGAAATTTACTGTTATTTTCAGTGCACACTATCAAGGTTTTTTATTCTTCACTTTTTCTTCTATCACCACCAGATCTAGGGTTTCGCCCATTTATTCCCTTGTTAATTTTATTTTTCAATTTAATTCTTATTCCTACTATAGATTTTCTCAAATTAGGTTTAAATGGGAAGGAGATTGTATTTTATTGTTAATTTTTTTTCATTCCAGTGTGGGCACAACCCAGAAGCTGCCCCTTCTATTCACAAATTCGTTGTCTTTAATCGAAGACGATGGTTTGAACAATGCCAATGAATACTTGGTCGGAAAGGTAATTTCTAAGATACTTATTCTCTCTGTTCTAAAAAGCGCGTCTAGGCGTCGTCTAGACAGCGAAGCATGATGAAAACGCTTCCCCTTGAACTTAAGCGAAAATTAAGCGGTGAACGATAATGTTGACCGCTTAATACTTGCCTAGGCGTTACTAAGCGCGCTTAGGCGTCCCGCTTAATGCTCGCCTAGACGTCCTCATATCCAGATCTTAAGGAGGCCCAATTTTTCCCTTTTTTTAATAAAACCCACGGCCAACACTCAGTAACTCACTATCCCTTCAAACTTCAAAAACTCCACTCCAAAGAACTGAGAAGACGAAAGAATGGGAAAAAAAGACGGAAAGGCGTCAAGGCTAGCACAGAAAGTGTATGACCAGTTTCTCAAGAACAGCATCGGGAAGCAACAGGTTAGAAAATCCATTCCATCCAAAAGCACAAATTCAAGCAAAACCGTACCAACTGAAGAAACAAATTTCCATCAAATAGCTGCAACAACTAATCACTGACAAATAAACTAATCCAAAAAATAGATATTGTAAAGTTCAATGCGAGAAGTATAAAGCTCTGTGCTTTTAAACAACCAAAGCTAAATTCAAAAATTATAAAAAGAGGGGAACAGAAGGTACCTTGATCATTTCTTCGTGAATGCCGAGGTGGGCGTAGGAGTTGAAGTATGCCATGTCGAAGTCCGTACAAGGATTGGGAGCCCTATCTATAGCCGTCTCCTCCTGCTGCCTTTGTTGCATCATCCTATTTGAAACCCTAAGATTGGATCCACTGCCATGGTCGCGTGACCTGCTGCGGCAACCCCTGCTGAGACGATGCCCGGACACGTGAGCGCCGCCACTACCACCACTGTGATGATAGCCATTGCTGTAGCCACTACTGCTCGTCGACTGGAACATATCTTCTGTCCTCGGCTGCTCTGAGCTCGACATACAGAGAAACTGAAAATGGAAACGTTCACTTTAAACCTTTGGGGCCCATATTAAATATTTGTGGAAAGTTGCAATATAGGTCCTTACTCTTTGAGATTAAATAGGTTACCAACCTTCAGAACTTGTCAAATACATCTCGATTTTTTATAAACGCAGCAAATCTAATCCTTTTAACGGTTTTGTCAAATATTCCGTTTAAAATGACATGTGCAAGGCACACTTCCTTGTAGAGTTAAATTGGTAAAACATAATTAAATAAAGGGAAAATTGCAACAACAATATCTAACTTTTTCAATTTTTGTAAACGTTATCCTAACTTTCAATTTGTGTCAATGGAGGTTCATAATCTTTCAAAAATATGCATATGTAACCCAAATAGATGGAATCTATCTACTTTTTCATTAGTTGACCAAGAAAATGATTTTGACTACATTATTAATTGTTTCTATAAGAGTAAAATGGTAATTTTGTCTATTTCTATATAAAACTAATTAAATAAAAAATTATCGTCATCTTTCATCCCTACCCCCTACCCCATCCGCATACCCATATCCCTATCCAAAACCAAACCCTGCTACCCATTGCCACCCATAGCAGCTTGTCATTGTCGTCGCCACCGCCAAATCCATAGCTACCATCACCTCCACTACTATCTTCTCCATTATCAAATGAAATCCAAACGAAAAATCAAAATCAAAATCAAAATCAAAATTGAACTATTGAAGAGAAAAATATGACATTGCATGCTAGATTTTGAAGATGTTCTAACCTCATTTATGCCTTTGAGAAGAAATATATGTGGTTCTCAAAATTGATGTCTATTAGAAAACATCCTACACAGTCCGAGGTGATTACCAACATTTTGAGTCTTATTAGCAGCGGGGACAAATGTGGTTTTGGAAGTGCTAATATCGTGAGGATTAGAATTATCATAACCTATATCACTCGTGTTCAGAAGGCTTGTTCATTCTTAAAAGATTATCAAGCTTTTGAGAACCATTAGAAAAGGCAAGAAATTAAGACTTGGAATATTTAAGTTCGCTCAGAAAGTTCTTAATCTGGATTTCTAATTTATCGTTCTCAATGGTCAACTCACTAACTCTCCTAGAAGACTTCTCAAGTTTACGTGTGAGATTCTTAATGTCAGATTCTAGGGATTGATTCACAGTATCTAGTTTATTGAGGCACAAGGTAGACTCATGAAAGTCAGCTACAAGTTTCTCTCTAAATAGCTTAAGTTCATTGAGCTTCTTAAGCACAGCTTTATGCACCTTCTAAATCTTAAGGCTCTCCTCAAATAATTGTTGATAAGCCTCACGAATCTATTTCTCATCTTCATAATCTTTCTCAGAGTGCTCACTACTATATATATATATATATATATATCATCAATCTTCTCATTGTCCCTATTAGATTCACTTTTAATCCTAGCAGCGAAGGCCATAAACTTTCCACTCTCCCCCTGGGCGGATCTCTCACTTTGATTATCCAAGTTAGACTCGTCATCAGTGAGATTTGCATTCATAACCTTACTCTGATTTCTCTTATCATTAGGGCACTCATTTCTATAGTGGCCAAAACGTTGACACTTGTAACATCTCACATATTTAGATCTCTTTCTAGACTCACCGGAATCACATATATGTCTCTCTTTAGTGTTTTTTTTTTTTTTTTGGAAAATTCTTAACAAATTAGGCTATTTTGTCATCATTAAGTAATTACGAATCATGATAATCATCCCTAACATCTCACAGATTTAGATCTCTTTCATCAGAAGTCTCATCACCTTTCATCATAATCTCTTTAAACCTAGTCGTCAACATCTTTATCTTAAATTTCTAAACGGCCTGAGTTCTCTCATGTATGGTCTGTAACATAGCTCAAACCTCTTTAGCAACCTTAACATAGACACGCGCCTAAATTTTTTTGGTGACACAACCATAAATAAAACATGTAAAGCCTTGTTATTCCAATTACACTCATCTAAATTAGCCTTCGACCAATTTGGTATAGAAGTGAGGCAGACAACATCATTAATGGTGCTAGAAAGTGCATTCCAACCATTTACTACGCTCATCCATCAATTTCAAGAAGGCTCTCATTCTAACTTTCTAATATGCATAGTTACTATCATCAAAATATTGTGGGACAGACAAGGACTATTCATTCAAAAAGTTAGGGTTAGGAATCAAATTCGAACTCCGATGCCACTTAAAAGTTACTAATTCGACCATAAAATCACCAAGTGATGGGTAAATAGGTGAATAACAGGAATTCAAATTACTAATTAAAAGCAAAAGTTAATTTTTAATTGTTTAAGATGTTAGTCAACGAAGTCAAGTTTATCGTATGTTGAATTGTCACAATAATATATGATATAAGATTTATTGACGAGAGAACCCTTAATTGGGTAAAAATGTTGGAACCAAGTTAGTAACTTCCAATATAAATAATAAGAACTTACAGTATGATCCAACCTAAAAAATTTACTAGATTCGCTGATCTAATTCATGCAATTTCTAAGACCCGCTGAAACGTGATTCACACACACCTGCTCCCAATCTTCTAGAATTGTATATCTCATGTGAATCACCAAGAACACCTTATTCTTGTACTTTTCCCGTACTTCTGATACAACTCCCTCAATCTTCAGCAACTTCTAAAAGCAATTAAGAAAGTATCTTTCTAATTATATCTAGGAAGTGAATGTTTTTTATTATATGAATTTAATATTTTTCCCAACTTGTGGTTGATTGATCTCAAGAATCAAAAGTTTAATTCAATATTGGATATGTTCTTGGATCATGGAATGATATTGTGAGGATGTAATATAATGATCAACCACCAACAAAAACGTAATTAGCATTGAGTATTTATAATATGAGGTATTAGGTAGTATAAGATAGATAAAACTCTTGAAAAATGAGCGACAGGTGAGTATCGATCGAGTGATAGGCATGCAACAATGATTCTATTTTTTCTGTTCGAGTATCAGCTAGGCTTCGACGACTCTTTCTCCTTGTTCCATACTCGAACTCAAAGACTTATAATTCATTTATACAACAATCCAAAAGACTCATTAAATTTTACAACTCTTTTATAATAATCATTTTCTTTTATACTAATCCTTTTATTTAAAGAAGTATCAATACAACATAAGTCATAACACGAGGATCAACATTTTGCTTTTATTTTTGCCTTTTTTTTGTTTTTATTTTTGAATGCTTTTTCTTTTTCCCTTTGTAAAGGTTTTATAATTATGAATATACCCCCTATGTGTGTCCACAGGGGTGGAGGCAGGGGGGTCCTGGGGGGACCGGGACCCCCCATCCCCCCAATATTTTGACAATTTTTTTTTTTTAAAATTTTTTTTTTTTGGTTCTTTTTTTTTTTATTTACCATAACCTTGAATTTGTCCTTGTGCTCGTGTTTAGCACTAAATTATCTCATTGAATATGTCCTTGTGCTCATGTTTAGCACTGAATTATCTTTCTAGGTCAAGTTTATTCTTTATCTGC
>CAIGRF010358322.1:2083-18751 GCA_903798235.1 Fraxinus ornus | reverse complement strand
CTTCCGCCAACCGGAAGAAATCACTTCTATTAATCAAGACCGTTCTTCTTTACAACCGACACTTCACAAGAATCACAACAAGATTCACGTCACAGGCATCGAACCATCTACAAATCAGAAAATGATCTCCACACAAGGAAATACCAATAGCACCCTACAACTCACTCAAGAGAAGTACATAGGCTAAACTATTACAATCGCACTCAACAATGAATCACCCAAGAATCAAGAATTTCGGAATCCCTTGCAATCGAACAAATGAATCCACACAAGGATACACAATAGCTCACAACAAATCACTCAAGAAATGTACTAAGGCTATACAATGATTGATTAACAAGATTTTCTAAAAGAAGTGCTAAAAATCTGAAAATGTAGAGAGAAGACAGAGAGTTTGCGTAGGAGAGAAGACGGGAGCTGAGAGAAAATGGGAATGAAAAAATCTGATCTGATTCCAAACCTAAACACGTTTATAGGAGGCAGCCAAAAGACAAAAAAATGGGCCACCAATTAATTAAGTAGAGTCCAGCCCAATAGTAACAATTCAGCCCATCTCTTTCTGCCAAAGCCCAATACTTCATTGTGCCACATTTCCCCACAAATTTCAATTCCTCATTTTTGTGGAATAAAGGGTCACGTGACCGGAAATGAGAAAAGAAATTGCCAAGAAAATATTTCCTATCAAACAGGCTAAAAAGTAGAAAATGGTGGGATAATTTCCATCTTCCATGAAAAATTTGATCTATTAAACAGGGCCTTCAAGTACCACGAAAGGTCGATAGTGCAAATGTCAAGAAATATATCCTATTATGCATTAGAACAAGACTCACTCAGGTGACATTCTCTCTCTTTTTTTTTTTTTTATTTGTAATGTTTGGGTCCAAATAGACAAGATAAAAATAAAGTTTATCTTCGTTTTTTCATGTATGTGATATATTCTATACATCTAGTCAAATGTGTGACAATAATATGTCAAATTGACTTGTTCAAGTAAACTAGGTAACAATAGTTTGATCCATCAGTTGTTGATTCACGAGCTCACTAATGTCAAACACTAGCATTACTTCAAAATAGGCAAACCCACTAGAAAACCCTCCGAATATATCTAATCGAATCATTAATTCAAGTTTGGTCCATAAGAAAATTCATATAGTAGACCCGACACTTTTCCATTGAAGTAATCTAAGGGGGTTCTTATGACCAAGTTACAAAAGCTCCAGCTTTCTCGTTCAAGAAATTGTTGGGATTGATTCAAATAAATAAATACTTGAAGGACCTCTTAGTATTTAAAATTAAGTTTGGGCACTTGTACAAGAAATATGAACAATTGAAGAGATTGCGTTTAGGGGAATTATGGCTGCCGTACGATGATAAAAAAAAAATATATATAATAGGAATTGAAGAAAATATTGTGTGATTTTCTCAATTAATAGTCTTTTTTCTTTCTTTCTTTCTTTCTTTTTTTTTTTGTTGTCAATGATTTATCGAACTATGTTTAATTATTGTTTCTCTTTTTGTCTCATTTTTGTGTCTTGTGTTTCCACTGTGTTTGGTGGAACTAATTTTCTCAGGAGTGGTATCAGAGTTCTAGATTCAAAAAGATGATAAAAAGTTCTAAATTTGAGGTGGAGTGTTTTGATAGCAAAAATAATTTCAATACTTGACTGTGCAAGATTTTATCATACAACAAGGACTTTACAAGACGTTCGTTATAGGGTAAGAGACAGTGAGTGATGAAAAATTCAAAGTTGCGGCCCGATGTAAAGTACGATGTTTTGAAGTAAGGATGAACGAGAATATTAATTTTAGGGATCATCTAAATAAATTTAAAATGTGAATAACTGAACTACTTTAGTGTTGATGTTAAAATTGATGATGAAGATGAGACTATTATTTTGATGTCTTTCTTGCCAAAGTCATATGAGGCATTGGTGACCACACTATTAGTTGAGAAATCTACTTTGATAGTGAATGAAGTTTCAATTGCTTTTTCAGAGATAACATACATAAAAAAAAGTCAACTGGTATTCTGAATGATCAAGTTCTTTTGGCAACTTATGACAGTAGTCGTGGTAGAAGTGACTTGTGAGGAAGAAATAATGGTCAAAGGGATGATTGTTCTCGAACTCGTATTTAGGAGAGATGTGTATGGATTTTGTTACTGCCAAAAGAAGGGCCACTTAAGAGCAAAATATGAAGAATTGACAAACTATCTTAAAGTGAAGAGGCATAAAGAGAATAAAGAAGACTCGGATAATACGAATATTGTTGATTATGATGTCAAGACCGACAATGATTTCCATTTTCTTACTGATTATTATTCTCCAAGCGACGCTTGGAATTTGGATTTTGTATGCGTTTATTATATGTGCCCCCACAAAGGGTGATTTGAGGATAAAAAGTCATGTGATGCGCGTAATGTTATGATAGTTGATATCAGAAATTTGAAGTTAAGGGTTTGGGTACTATGAAGTTGAAGATGTTTGATGGAGTAGGAAGGCAAGTAACAAGTACTTTCATGTCCCAAAATTGAGGTGAAGTTTAGCCATTGTTTGGTCCTCATTATTTTCAAAATACATGTGGGCTCCAGTGGTTCTCACTTATTGGTGACTTTAGTGTGAGTTGGATTGTGTACTTTTGCTTAGAACCATTTGTAGCCCTTAGATTTAAACAATGGTTGAGATCTAATCATATGAGATATTTTTTGGGCATTGACTTTGAAATTCAAAAGGATGGCTTCTCCCATACGTTTGCTCTCTCTCTCTCTCTCTCTCTCTATATATATATATATTTTTGGACCGTCCCTTTTCTTTTTATATGCAGAGAGTTAGTCCACCATTCTTCTAGTTCTCTGTTGGTCCATTTCTTCTTTGGCATTCACTGATTATTGAGCCTAAAGCTGTGAGACTCCTGTGTATTACTCAGGCTTGAAATAGAGTTGGGTTGTGTTGGTTTCTTGTGATGCTTAGGTCAGTGGTTAGGGCTCGAACTTGGCTATTTATGGTAGATCAATTGGATCGATGACCCTAGTCAAGTGTTGAGTGTTCTTGATCGGTTCTCTACTCTCTATGGATGGTGATTTTGCAAGACATGGAAGGCTGTTCCTGAGCTTAACATTTTCAGCTATTAACAGAGAAGAAGAACTTAGTTTTATGTTCTGTCATTTTTCAGTTTTCATGTTCTATCTATGATTTCTTTATGCATTGTCAATGTTAGTTTTACATTGTGGTTATTGTGAGCTTGATTAAATCTGTTGAAGGGTTTAAATTTGTTGTAGTGGACATTTGGTGATTATAACTGCTCGTGATAAATATTCTGGAGGGTTTAATATCAATGTTATGCTATTTTCCCAACGAACTATCAAGAATTCCCTGAGTGGCCCAATCATTGTCAATGAAGGTTTAGAAAGGCAAGAGAGCGTTTCAACTTTCATTACTCATCTTGTAGGAACGTGATATGGAGGGCATTCTTTGTCTGAGAGTAGCGATGGTAGACTTTGGATTGGACGCCACATTACTCATTCAGAGCCTAGACAACTTTCGTGGTTGCAACAATGGCGTTGCCACAACTTCCTTAAGGTCCAAATATGTCCACGAGGCTTTTCAGATGGTTGACGAGGATGAAGATGTTAGTAGCATAGAATTGAGATGAATATGCTGCAACGCCATATACGGTTCAACAATCAGGATAGAAATTTGTGATATGATTACATTCTTTCAATCTGATTAATATGTTAATACATTATTTGCGTAGTACTGTAATTATTGTTCTCTTTCTCGTAATGCATTTGTACTACTCGGACGATGATGTGAATGGCAATGTCACATATAATTTGGAAAAGTGGTAAATAAAATGGTTGAATTTTCCCAACAATTCATATGTGGACCCATTTGTTTTTGCACATTTGTAAATTGCAGGAAATGCATTCCCACATTCATGATAATTCAAGAGCAGTAATTGTTCTGTATGATAGTATAAATTATTCAGCTTGACCCACAACCAATGCACAAAAAATCGATTTCAGACGGGTTGTAATTATCTCTCTTGATGTATAGGGAATTCCAAAGCTGAGTTTTGGAATGTCTGTAAAATATGAGATAGTTAACATAGCTCGAATAACTAGAAATGCCCTTTAGCGTCAATTGAGATATAGGAATCGATGTGACTATCAAGTCAAACTTCAAGTGTTTATGAGTTGCTAATTGCTTACATGGAGTCTTTCGCCATTGAAATTTTGTAGGTCTTTATAGGTTTATTACCATCTTTATCTAAGAGTTACTTTATTGGGCAGTATGTCATCTAAACACACCTTTGGGAGTTCTAGTTGCCAAGCTCCTTGAAACTTGTTTGTTCGATAAAAGGGTTTTTATCACAGTTGACTGATGGGTCGTCACAAGATCCTAGAGGCATGGGCCTGCTAACAAAACTATCAAGTTCCCCATCAACAACCTCAACATCGTCCTTCACAGCCTCAACTACAACAAGTGTTACGCAATACATCTTGGGACTAAAGTTCTGGTAACCAATTTGCTGATGCTGATATTCTAAAGTCAGATCACGAAGGGTGTGATTTTTTTAATATGATGAGATAAGGAGTCTTTGCTCTTGCATCAACATAACATGTATCACGAGTATAGCATACCCAATTACGGACTAAGACTTTCCTTAGTAAGGAGGGACCTAACAAAGGCCAAGATGGTAAACGATCTGACTATATCATCCTTTCGGTGTACCAAAGGCACCCTAAGTGAACAATCTCTTTGCACTCTTCAAGTAAATTAAACTGCCACTAGTTTCCATTTTCAAGAATCACTAATTGAACAGCAAAGGGGGAAACACTTTCCACTAACCAAATAAAAGAGAAATGAAAAGGAAAAATGATTAAATCTAATGGCAGCAGACACTATTTGCTTCATGCTTGAGGTACAATAAACTGTCTGCAGCATATAATGTCTGGTGATAACAAGTCTCATAAAGCTAAACACGAAAAAGTGATTACAAAAAAGGGTTGGGAAAAGATTTTGAATTATATGTTATGTTTCTAAAACTGTCCTAAAGCATTCACTAGTTGAACTGTCAACAGCCCGTAATCTGCAATAGAAAGCAAAAGTAAAAATAGTTGAGATTTTCAAGTATCAATCAAACGTTGAAAAAAGTAAACATGACAATTGGGGACACACCATGTGAGAATCTGGCCACAATGGCTGACTATTTGTACATGATATGAGCATGAGGAAAAGAATATGAAATGAAATGTTATAATCCTGCAGCAAATTCCTCCATGTTATGAAGAGAAAACAGACATGATTATTTGTATTTGTGAATCATAAACTATCTTACCTGCCTGCCTACCGTGGATCTAACGGAATTCGTCACGGTGTCCATAATCATCTTCATCCTCATTAAATACAGCACTATAGAAAACATATGGACTCTCAATCATCTCTTTCAAGCTCAGACGACCATCTTTATCTGAATCAGCCTGCAAAATTATGAGTTTTATATTTTCAGAACCTCCTCTCAGTTCATCGCTAGGCAGAAACTCACTCAGTCTGGTTCTGAAGCCATCACTTTTCAACATACAAATATTAGGACATCTACTAGTAATTTCACTCAATGGGTTAACCTGGAATTCTATCCAATTGACATAGACATGTCAATACAAACGAGTTTGACAACATTGTCAGTTCATCAGTGGAGGAAGATGGAAAAGGAAAGGACTAAAAACACAAGAACTGAAAAATCACTTACGGAATTACGGAAAACGAAAACTGAAATTGAACTTAAAGAACTAAATTACTAATACCAAAATTACCTTGATATCAGAGTAACAATATTTGTAGCACAAAGACGTATCCCTTATCTCCATTTCTTACTATCAGCATGTACAACTATCAAGGTATCTAAATGTTTTCTATTTCTCTTCCCATTTCAAATTATTAAATTAGGATGAAGATTTATAAGTTTGAAAAATCTCTATTTGGTCAGGACAAGTGCACATGGCTTGAAAAACAATTTGAGTCCTGAGAATGATTTCTAAGATTGTCTTTCAAGGAAGTCTGAAACTTTTCGAGTTATGATATTTCAACAGTCATAAACTGAATAAGGATTACCCTTTTGTTTGAATTTAGAAAAATGTGATCACAACCAAACATTCTGGAAAGGAACATACTGTTTTCTACTCCACATAAGTGGAAATTAACTAGCTGTATGGATGCACATGCACATGGGGAAGGTCACAATTTGTGTCGTGCACTTCTCTTCCTATTTAATTTTGTTGCAGCAAGTCGTGGGTTCAATACCACTATTTTCTCCCACATTAGCAGGAGGTCCAACTACCTTAATCCAAACCCCACATATATAAGTTGGCTAAATACATTCTTTAAAAATTATAGGATACACTAAGAAGTACAGAACTTTATCTTGAATCCTCCACTTCAAGTGTAGGAGCCATGTTGAAAAATCAACAGACTGCTAATGTACAAACAAAAGTCTTGACCACATGTTTATTTCAAAATGTATTTGCCACCATCAGAGCACTCAAATAGTTGTACACACGACTCCAGGATGTTCATCCTAATAGAAATATAAAGCCAACTTCCGAAAGTCAAATTAAGCAAAGCATTTAGCCTAGATAAACCACATGGTTTATCTTAGAAGAAATATGCCTATATAAAGCTCCTCATATCAATCTTATCAAATCGAAAAGACTACAATAATCAAACTAGTCAAATGGAAATGCAATAACTACCTGTTGCATGATGTACTCTGTCTGTTGTTTAGCATAATAGCGCTCCGATGGATGAAGTTTTCCAATAATGGGTAATAATTCTTCATGGGACAAATATCTACAGCATGATAAGAAATTCAGGTTATATACAACTGGTAAATCCTTTAACCATCATCTAGCATTAAATCTATTTGAACAGAGATGTCTAATTGATCACCCGTCACCATCTTTGTCAAGTTGCGCAAACAATTTCTTAGCTGGGGCCTCCAATGTATCATCAGACTCATGTGAAGAATTTTGCCCCTCTTCATCATAATTTCTCACCAGATCAAAGAGCCCGTGGAAAAACTCTTTGAAGTTAACCTTACCATCTCCGTCACTATCCCTTTCCCTGAAACAAAAAATTAGAATACAGAACAAATTAAGGGAAAGCGTGGTAGCAAGATAATAAGAAAATAACATTTCCCAAAGATGAAGAATGATAATAGTACTAGCAAATGATAATAGGAGACAACTGTAGCTAGCAATCAAACAAGTGATTGTCATTTAGCAATATTAATAAGCATCAATATTTGTGTCCAGAGGAGAAACATTGACTACTTTTCAATATGTAATTGGAAAGGATATACAGGGACATTGATAATTATCCGCTCACCAGTGAATTTTTACAGATACTCGTTGATTTGGGAGCTCCACAACATATGACTAGCTTTACAAATTTGTTTTCTATCCCAAAATTTGATATTTGACTATGATCTTCATGACCCAAAAATCTATTTTCCATTGGTAAATTTACTAACAACAATAACTATGTAGCTAAATATGGCCTATCCTAAAGTGAGCTGCTGGAGCTGATTTTTGAGAGTACCATTGGCATTACTAAGGAAAAGGATGGGTTGTGCTACAATGAAGACCAGGTTGTATTAGAGGTCAAGCTCAAGTAAGATATTAATTCTTCTTTGTCGGTAGACGATGAGATTATGATATGGCTTCTGAAATTAGGTTATCCTAGTTTACCTTATTTGACAAATCCATTTCCAATTGTATTTACTACTCATCAAACTAGCCTGAAAAAGCAATAGGAAAGCAAAGCTCTTCCTTCTGATCCAAAACTGCTGGAATTTCGATCATTACTACAATCATCGAGATATCATTTAGTCATTGGGCCACTCCTCCTGGCAAACAAAGGCAGGATTCGATCAAAAAAAATATTTCTTTTTCTTTTTTTATGACAAAGTAATTGTATGAAGTGGTGCACAAGACGTAAAAATCCTTCTCATGTCCAATGTGACATTTGTGAATTATCAAAGCATCATGATTGATATTTACCTCTACAGCCGTACACTGAATCTACACCATTTTCTTAGATATAATAATATTGGTGGATCCTCTTAGATTAGTAAATGTCTTGGACACTAAATGGTTCACAACATTGAGTGATAATCATACTCTTGTTTCTTGGGTTTACTTAGTGAAAGAGAACTCCGAGGATAATTTTTTTTTTTTAAAGATTTCTATTTCATGATTCAACCCAATTCACGCTAGAATTAGTATCATTCACAAGAATTTTCCACACTCATTTTTTTCCCCTCTCTCGGGTTCCTCAATCTTGAGATCTCTCATTCCTTAGAAGTGATAACGTGAGATTGTTTCCTTCTATCCTTGGGGATTTTCTTTTGAGTGGGATAGCTCGTCAGCTTTCTTGTGTTGATACCTCTCAAAACAAGGGTATCCACTAAGAGAAAAGAAAACGCATTGACTTAAAGTCACACAGTCTTTTATGTTTAAAAATGGGCTTTCAAATTTTTTTTATGTTGTTCTCACTATTTCCTACTTTAGAAGTCGTATACTTACCATAGTCCTTAATTTCAAGACTCTTTTATGGGTTTTTCTTGAGCTTTAGGAGATTAGATTTTGTAATAATTATTTTTTGGAGAATGTATGGCTAAAATAGAAATATTTTAGATTTACTTGTAAAATTATTTTATTGGAAGAATGTATAATTGAAAATGAGTTCAAAGGAAAAACTTACAGTTTATAAGCCAAAGAGGCTCCAAGTGTGTTGTTTTGGCATATTCACACATGGGTACATGCTAAGAGCGAATGTCTAAAAGTTTTTCATAACAATACACATTACATCCTTAGCAAATAAATCGGCATTTCCCCATACTTCTTTTTAAGGAGAGAGTTGAGTGCTATTAAAAGTTTCCATAACAATACATATTACATCCTTTGAAAATAAATCATTATTTCCCCATACTTCTTTTTAAGGAGAGAGTTGAGTGCTAGAATATCAGTTTTGGGAAAAAATCGTTTGCCTACTCCATCTTTTTCTCCTCAATTACCTCATTAAGTACTCCTGGATTTCCATTTCTTTCTCAAATGACATTTTTTTCGTACTTCAACCTGGAAGGCCTACACTAATGTTGATTGGGCTGGTTTTACTAGTGACATAAGGTCAACTATTCAGGTTTCTACAAGTTTGTTGGAGGAAACCTGGTGATATGAAAATGAAGAAGCAATTAGATGTTGCTAGAAGTAGGACTAAGGCAAAATTTAGGGAAGTTGTTTAAAGGTCAATTTTTGATACTCCTATCATCGTACTATGATAACAAGGCAGCATGACAAGACTAAACATAATGAATAAATATTTTACTGAGGAAATGCTAGAAAATGTATTCATTTGTACTACATATATCCCAACAGTAAAGCCACTAGCTGATATTCTCACTAAGGGGATCCATAAGGCAGTGATCCAGCCATTGATAAGGTAGCTGGAAATGATTTCTACTTTTAAGCCAGCTTGAAGGGGACTAAGCAAAGTTACATGCGTTTATTGAAGGACAAGGAAGTAATTAGAAAGTTCATATTACTTACCCCTTAGGTATAGCGAAAGATGTAAACTTCCTAGCCTAGTAGAAGTCTTATGTACACTACATATATGGTTGTATTCTCCTTATACTTTGGGAGTAAAATTATATGTTTTCCCATGATATTTCAAAGTGTTATGCATTATGAAGCTACTAATTTCGCCATATTAGAGGGAAACAAAAATAATTTGAACTAAGAAAAATAAAAGACACAAAAATAAGTGCAAGTACGAGATACGAGGATTTAACGCGGTTCGAAAATTGTGTCTATGTCCAGTGTCCACTGACCCACAATAATATATTTCACTATATCAACTAAAGAAAAGAGATTACAAAATATACATACTATATTTTTATCTGCCTATGCCAAGGCCTCAATATTTTCTCTCGCAACTCTTTGAACAATACACTTTGTGCTTTGCTCTTCTCCCTTGCTGCAAATGAGGTGTTCTATTTATATGAGACTTTGGCAACTCCTTTCCTACGTTTATCAAAGACTGCATTCGTAATTTTCCTTTCCCGTGCAATTTTCTTCGCATATAATGAGAAAAAGCACATAGAAAAGAATTGTGCAAATACTATATATGAAGAAATGCCAGCCCTTTCAGAGAATGGCAAGAAGAAATGCACAGGAACTAAATAATTGCAATTGACATTCAAAAAAGCATTGTTATAAGAAAAGTCATGGCACCTTATCTCTTCCTTGCATAACCACTGAAGTAATTTCGGATTATTGGTATCAGCCGGATGAAGAAAGCTATAATCACAAGGAAAATAATAGATTGAGTAGTTTATGAAGAATCTTAAACCTATGGAACCGGGAAAATCATTAAATCCTTTTCGAGATTAAACTTCCCAGCTGAATAAAATCTTACTCATTGAACTCTGTGATATTCAAAAGACCATCTCCATCCATGTCAGATGCATTAAAATGCTCCTCTTTCCACCAGCCCATATCATATCCAAACGAATTATTATCTGGAGTAAGAGAATCAAGAATGATTTATGAGAAAGTATGGAAACTACTTTTTTAAATTGAGGGGTATGGTCAGTTCTCATTGTCAAGTACCAATTGAAAGGAATTTTTATATGTTGCCAAAAGGATTTAACTAAATGATGTAGCTCCAAGACAAGCAAGCAAATGTTGTTTGAAAGTGATAATTTTATTCCATAAACTGAATCGCCTGGAGGAATAAATGGGAAAACAACTGTGCACCAAATAAGCTGCATGTGAAATAATGTGTAGGCGTATAACTCGTGAACATGAACACTGTTAATACTGGTTGTTAAACATTTAAACGGTTCAATTTTTGAGTTATCTCTTTGTAATCTTCATGTCTGAAATACTTTTTGTTGTAATAAGAAAAGTAGGTTTTATCAGAAATGCATTCAGCTCGAAATGAAAATGAACAGTTTAAAACCATATTTCAAACAAAGTTAAGGCAATTTTTTTCCTCTTAATTGGATTTGACAAAATAGGCTCAAGTCCTCCATTAAACTTGTTCTCACTTGCGCTTCCCATAAATGATTCTTGAGCTAACTAAACACTCAATGGTCAAATTCACAATAACCATAGTATAGAGTATAAAGAACTTTGAAACTCTATAAAACTTTCTTGGAATTTTTTAATTCATATAAAAATGAACGAAATCGAAATAACTAAGAATCAACGAAGGAAAAGAAAAAGATTCAACTAGAACAGAATCAAATTGAAATTGACCTGAGTTTTTAACCCAGCTGGGGGCCTCGTACTCAGCGTACGACACAAACCCATCTTTATTCTTATCATGAACCTCCATCTCCCTTTCAGTCCGATGCAAAACCTCCCGCTGGCTCTGCTGCAAGTTCCACTCGGTCAGCTCGTGCTCACTTACGAACCCATCCACAGGGTCCACATCGATCTTGGGGAACAAAACCACCAACCTGTAGGTAACATTGAACCGTTCCTCATCATTCACGTAGTCTTCAGCGTTCATGAAGTCCTCCCTCTCGGGCTGGGACTCGTGTCCAGGAGCCTCAGGGTGAGTCGTCTCGTATGGAATCAGCAACTCGGGGTGGTGGATCTGAAAGAACTGTTGCTCCCATTGCTTGTCCTCACGTTGGCGCTCGATGTCGGCTATAAGCGGGTCAAAAGCGACAGGTTCATGGTGGCGGTGGGGCTCCACCTTTAAGTTGAAGTTGGAACGGAGTCTAAGGCGGGGGTGGCGGTGAGGGTGGTTGTTGGAGGAGCGGGAGACGAGGATAAGGAGTAGTATTGCTACTGTAATGTAGATGATCACCGACACTCTGCCCATCTTCTCGTCTATCTATATAGAAATCTCTATACACAAAAAATTTGACGCAAAGAGAGGAGGAGATTTGCAGAGAGCGAAGCACGCAGCTTTATACATATTATGTTATTAGAGCCGTGTATATATACGTACGTAAAGAGCCGGGAAGGAGAGGGAAAGCAGACTAGAGACCGGATGTTGGAGGTAGATCTGCTGTGGTTGGAGACCGGAGATTTACGTCATGTTTGGGAAGTGTGCACAAGGGTGATTATGCCCATGGTGCACTACCTTATTTCCAAAAGAATGTATTTTTTTGATTGATGTGACGAGGAATAAATGGTTGAAAAAAAAAAAGTTAATAATGTGATGAAAAATATTATTTTATTAAAAAATATGTGGTTAAAAATGAGTAGAACAATGAGAATGAAAAAAATAATGTTGCCCAAACATGGGCTATATTGCCTATTTGCTGTCGAATAAATCTAAGGGCATATTCGGTAGGGATTAAAATTTAATTAAAATTGAAAATATAGTCGTTATTGGGTCCTACTCGTCTAATAAAAGTCAACAATAACAACTAATTTTTTAATTTTAATTTAATCTAATTTTAATCTCTACCGAACACTCCCTAACTGTACAATATTAGTTGACAATCATGTGTTGTCAAAATTCTAGTATGTAATTTAGAAAACAGCTTTTTAAAATGGATTAATAGACACTATCTTATATTTGCAGTTAAACTCCTTAATTTTTGTTCATTGTAGCAATTATTTCTTCATTTTTTTTCGTCGAATTTTTATTTTCAACCTTTCATTAATTAGAATGTTTCGTCCTTGATCATAATTTATATCAATATATTTTATTTTCATATTTGAAAGGAGCGAAAAATATTATTTGCACTTTTTATTTATTTACTTTTTAAAATAGGGAAAATTGCAGCCTCAGTCCCAAACCTTTCAATTTGTTGCAGATTACACCCCAAACCTTTAATTTTTGCGGCCAAAGTCCCAAACCTTTATATGTAATTGCAGCGTCAGTCCCAAACCTTTAACTTTTCGGTCGAAGTCCCAAATCTTTATATGTAATTGCAGCGTCGGTCCCAAACCTTTCATTTTTGTTGCGGATTACAGTAAAACCTTTCATTCCGTTCATAAAATCGTTAGTCAACGTTGAAACAGTAATTTTGACTCGGGAAAATTGCAACTCCGATCCCAAACCTTTCATTTTTGTTGCGGATTACACCTAAACCTTTAATTTTGCGGCCGAAGTCCCAAACCTTTATATGTAATTGCAACGTTGGTCCATTTCACGCATTTCGTCCATAAAATCGTCAATAAACAGTAATTTTAACTCAAATGTCAACTTAATTGATGGGTAAAATTGTCAAAACAAGTCATCCAAACAAAAATGTTTGTCTTCTTCAAATCTTTCAATCTTTTCATAGTAACAACATTCTCATAATCGATAACAATCTGATCCGATTTGTTATAATAATCGAATCGGTAAATTATTTTTATGGCATGTTATTTGTCACTAAAATAAATAAATAAATAAAAATAAATAAATTGCATTTGGTACTATAATTTGTATGTATGATTAAATAATTTTTAGATTGATTAAAAATTAAAAATAATATTAAAATACGAAAAAAAAATTAACAATTTTTAAAAAGTCAATTCGTGTGTATACGGTGTTCTAAAAAGCGAAATACATTGCGATGAGTGAATGTTTCGGGTTAAACGAGTTTAGACGAAATCTAGGCATAAAAATACATAAAAATGCAATTTATTTATTTTGAACATAAAATGTCATCAAATACAAAATCTGTTAACTAATGAAAAGTCTGAAAATAAGAATAACGTGAAAAATCGTTAGAGACATAAGTACTATAATGAACAAATATTAAAAAATTTAAGCACAATTAAAATATGGTGTAAGAAATAAAAATTGAATAAGCCATTATTTGACTCTCTTTATTTTGAAACTCTTTATTTCTCATACTCATTCTTAATTATACATCGACACGATAAAATATTTGAATAATGCTAGATGTATACTCTTCATGACATTGTGGTTGACATTCCCTATATGGAAGAAATATGTGTAGTGGTGTGATAGATGAATTCAAAATCAACGGTTTTGATAGATTCATGTGAAAGAGTATCAACAAAGATGTAAATGAGAGTGTGCATGTAGCATGATTGAAAATATTTTGCACATAAATTCAAAAAAAATTCATACTTTTTAACCACACATTTTTCAAAAAAAAATTACTATTCAAAACGTTATTTTCCTCTCAATTTTTCTTCATAATAGCCATCAAATAGGGGCTAAATAAAAATTATGAACCTTTAATAATGCAATAAAATGTGATGTATTTATAAAAATAATGATGTGTGCATAGTTATTGCTGACCTCGATTTTTGACTGATGACGTGGTTAACAAATTTCACCTCCTATCATGTTCATGCGTAAAGGCTGTTGTGCACTTCGACAAATCGTTAGAAGCACGTGACTTTCTCCGATGGTAAGAAAGGTAACCGTAAGCACTTCGAAGGCCAAGTCAATCAACTTATATATTTAAGTGCAGAGTGAATGGAAAACATGAGCTACAAGTATGCATGCACCCAATTGTAGAGAGGAAATAATTAGAGTTAAGTTACAAGTTAAGAGTGTAAAGTAGTATTACTTTCAAATAGCACTAAGCGTGAACTTTTATAGTAGAAGAGGTAAAGTGGTTATCATTGGATGAAAGACACGTGACCTCATTTTAAAGATCGACGCATTATCTCCTAGGTGTCACTTGTACATTCCTATGTTCAAATGACTTTTAATGATAAAAAAGTGGCCACCCCCACCCTGTAGCATATTTTTGACATTTGAAATTAGATTGAGAGACTTCTGTAGCAAAGAGATTACATCAATTAATCGTAGAAATCTTGTATGAAAAAATCTCTTGAAAAAGGTAAAGTTAGGAGAATGCCTTTTGGAATCAAAAGCTCATCACTTCGGTATTGAGCTACAGCAAATTGTGATACATGATCTAGGCCAGGGGCGGAGCCAAGAATTTTGTTCAGTGCGGGCAATATTTAATCAAGGTCGAACTTTTCGGTCATGAATTTAATGATATTACGACTACACTAAAAATGACATAGCAACAACACTAATAAGATGATTATCTTCTTCCTTAGTCCGGGATTAGTGGGAAGTTGTGCAACATCAAAATTTGTGCTAAAGTCCCAACCTTTTAGCAATAATTTGTGCTGAAGAATTCTGAGATAAATTCTAGTTGTTCATATAACTGTCTCCCATTATTGGCATTACAGGTTAAAACATGCTTTTAATACGGTCCAAGGCTGCTGTATTTTTATGCATTAGATTTTATACATATTGTGTGGCCAATAGTCTTTACCAAATTTCAGTGCAGGCAAATCTGGGCTCAATGTTCAGTGTAGGCATTTGCCTGCACTGGACTGTGAGTGGCTCCGCCCCTGATCTAGGCCATGGAGGTTCAACCTCTTCTTGGCGCCTCGACAAGGTGAGACTTCCACTTTTTGATGGCTTTAGTTGGGCCAAGTAAGCGAATGATGTGGATTGTGAGCCTGAGATGATTCGTTAGCTAGCTACCTCATAATCAGTGATTAAAGCTTCATAGGTAGAATGAGGGTAAAAATTGCTTTTTATATTTTTTCAATATTTAAAGGTCAATATTTAATTCATTTCATATTCTAAATTTGTTGGTATTCTAGAATACGGAAGCCTTTTTTTTTTTTTATCGGTCATTGGCTTATCAAATATATTTTCTAATTTTATTTATTTTAAAATTAAAAAGATACTATTTTTTCTTTTTAAAATAACTATGGTGAATATAGTGTCTTTGATAAATATTTAATAATATTACATACAATTAAAAAAATAGAAATAAACTTAACTATAATAATATTGAAGGAAGTCAATATAATCAATATTGGAATTATTCTCCTGTCCACGGTGGGCAGAATAAGACTGTCCACCTGCTGATGTGGCAAGAGAACATGTGAGAACCCAACGTTGAGTTCTCTCCGAGTGGGCATAATAAGACTTTCCACCGTGGGCAGGAGAACACCACTGTAATCAATATATACTGGCAACAAAATAAAATGTTTTTTTTAATGAATGCAGAAATACATCAATTTTAAAACAAAAATTATTGAGCCAAAGAGAGAATTAAAGAGAATCTATATTGATCAAAAAATGAATTCACGTTCTGTTATAGGTGTTTAACTGCATATATAAATACAACAACATAATTACAGTTGTCCATATAAAATAATTACAGTTGTACAAGTAAAATATCTTTAAATGTCCATTGTGAAATATCTCTATTACTCCCCCCTCAAGGTGGCCGATAAACGTCGAGAACGGCCATCTTGGATAGCAAATGAAACAAGGGAGTAGCAGATAATGCCTTGGTAAAAACATGAGCAAGCTAATGCTGAGTGGGAACAAGAAGAAGTTTGATGAAGCCATCAACGATCTTAACTCGAACAAAGTAGCAATCGATTTCGATATGCTTCGTACGCTTATGGAATGTGGTATTAGTGGCTATGTGAACCATGGCATGATTATCACAGAAGTGCAAAGCCGGTGAAGGAGCTGAGACTTGGAAATCTGCCTGTTGACCCCAAAAAATGAATTTAACAGATACCGGGCCCACTCTAGCCACGTCAAGTATTGTTCCGGCGCGTTTCTACCGAAATGACGACGGTAGATGGTTTCATATAAACGCGGGAGGCACTTTCCGGCAAGAGACAAAACT
>CAIGRF010358305.1:20311-32975 GCA_903798235.1 Fraxinus ornus | reverse complement strand
AGGTTGCAAACCCAGCAATGCCTTCCTTTACCAACTTGGATGTGCCCCGGGGGGGCCCAAGTTTAATACTTATCTTTTAGTCCGGTTGGGTTTAGTTAAAAATCATATTTTCAATAAATAATATATACCAAACATCTAAAATTATAAAATATTATATTTACTTAATAATTCTCACGATTAATTAATTATACAATTTTCTAGTTTTTGAAATGCAAAAATTATATTGTTTTTCATAATTTCAACTCTCATCTTGAAATTTTTTAACATGTTTTTATTTTTTACTTCTATACAAATAAAATCATTTTAAAACTTGAAATTAAAGTCAAATAAAAGGCTTTTAAAAAAATGGAAAAAAATTAATAAAGTGCCGCTAAGCGCTCATTGTCAAGACGTGACATTTCTTTTGAGCCTCGTGCCTAGACGACGCCTCTTAGACATATTTTTTTAGAACACTGACTAAAATTAATATATAACTACCGTATATGTTCACGTTACACAAAAACCCATCATAAAATATTTTCTTGAAAAACTATATAAAATAGAAGTGCGTTTTTTTACATGTATTCTATTCATCAATTTTATGTCAATGTCATCAAATTTCGATAGTTAAAAGTAATGGAAAAAGTGAGTAGATCTGAACAACATGAAAGTTGGGTGAATTTATTGCACCAAATTAAAGATGAATGACTAGATCGATAAGTAAATTGAAGTGTGATGATCTAATTACACAAAGTTAAAGATGAATGACCTAGATACACTTTTGTTCAAAGTTAGGTGACCGAAGTGCATTTAGCCCGTTAATTCACCGATCTTCTGAATTTGTAACATTCATCTCAGATCCACAGATCAATCCATTCCGCCATTTCTATCAAACTCTAACACGAAATCCATTCACCTTCAAATAGGGAAAGATTCTACACTTACATGTGTATGTAACTCTACATCATCGCTGTATTCGGATAGAGAGAGATGGGGACATCCACGGCACTGGCGCCGGGCTTATCACGGAAGCTGAAGAAGGTGTTGGAGACGCGTACGGACAACGCCGATCTACTCGCCTCCCTCAATACCCTTTCCAGTTTCTATACTGACAATAACCCTCAGTCCCGCCGTAATCTCCGATCTACCGTTGAAAAGCGTGCACTGTCTATCAACGAAGAGTTCCTCCTCGCCTCCGCTACCGCCCAACAGGTAAATTTCGTAGTAATTCAACCGATTGAGATCAAGGGGTACAGTCATTGATGCACAATGCACTATTATCGGTGCTTCGTGCTTTGATCTGGTACTACCATTACGCGGCTTTTTGATAAAATGTATTGTGTTTTCACTATCTTGATAAAATGCATATGCTGTTTTACTGTCGTGCTCGTGTTGAATGTATGCTGGTCTGGTTTCTTGATAAATTGTAACAAATTGTTTGTCAACATTCCCATTGTTAATAACACTGATGAATGCACAAAAATAAGTTTTTTGATGTTTTCACGAACTTGAATTAACTCGTACACATATTCTGTTAAATGCACGGGCAAATAGGTAAGACTCTACGTTTGAAGAAAAGTCCTGGCTTTATGCAAGGCTGGGTACTTGAAAAATAGGCAGTCTAGTAATTATGGAGGAAGATACGTGAAGAGGGAAAGGGGAGATTTTTGATAGGGGGAAAGAACAATCAAGCGGAGGTAGTTGTAAATTTTGAATTGTTTACTCAAGGTCAAATGACATTCAGCAGGGAAGTCTTCTGCTAGATTGACAGTAAAGGATTTTAAGTAATTTAATTTCTACTCAGCTTGGGTCATTTACCACCTATTGAGTCATTCTCTATGTACACGAAGGATAAATGCTAGCCGATAGAAACGACACACAGTCTTTTTATAAAAGACCATGTTAGCCTAAGATGTGGTAAAAATGTGAATTTCAATATGCTGGAAAGCATAATCCTGGAAGGGGGGAGGACTCGTAAAGATTAAAGGTGAAAACTCTTCATTGTGAGTTTTCATTTGTCTAGTGTTCTAATTCCATGTCCTCCTCATTTTCACATAACTTCTAGGTGCCATGATTATCCATGTCCTTTTCACTACCTTAATTGGTATGTGTACCAGCTAGCATCTTGGATTCCTGTTTTGCATGTTATAATACCAGTAGTTGTTAATCTCCTACACGGATCCGAATATACCATTTGTAATTTATGTATTCACGAAGTATAATTATATATCATGAAGTACATTGTAATAATATATGTTCAATGCGTGGTAATAACAGTAGGAAAAGTAATAATAATATGAATATTTCAATTAAAAAATATGTGACGCGAAATAACCATAGAAAAAGGAATAAGCATATTAATAAATGCAAAAGCATGAGAAAAATAAAAATTACACTGAACTGCTACTTGCAGATATGAATTGGAATAATCTATAGGGTATAACACATAAATAAATACAAAATGACTTATTATTTATCAGAACTGAAATATTAAGAAAAAGCTACATTCTCTATGAGAAAATTAAAACCTAAAAATCTAATCTTTATTTCATCCAGCATTGAGATTTGAGATTGTCTATCATCATTCATTATCACACAGTATCAACAGGTGCAACTAAGACGGACTTACATTTAACCTGGGATGTTATTCAAATATGAAGGTAGTGATGTTAGACAAACCAACTTGTGCTACTGGTAAGGTTTGGGATTTGAACAAAACACTATTTACTGTGCAGTCTAAAATGCCTCAACCAGATGTTATATACTTGTACTGCATGTTCCTATTGATGTACCTTCATCTAGCATTGTTATTTTTGGGATTATGAGTAAGTTGATCATGCTATGGAATTGTAGAAGTGTAACTTTTGAATTTTGATCTACTGATGTATTCTGTGTGAAGTGTGTACTTTTCTTATCATATCAGGAATATTTATTCTTGGATTGTGATTTTTCACGTGGAACACTTCTTATACTTTTTATCTTGTTGAAACCAGAAAATAACAAGATGTATACTTGATTGGTTTTTTAGGCCTTGGATCAGGTTGAGGATGAGGTTAATGCGTTGGCTGAGTGTTGCGATAAGTATGTCTATTCCCTTCTTTGTCCTTCAAATACGTTTCTTTTTAGAGAAATGATTTGACAGATGAATTGCTGGATGAACTGATAGGGAACTCTTTTTAGTTTGATAGCTGTTGTGCTATCCATTATAGCGGTTTTTTTTAGTATCTTATGCTCGACAGCTTGCAAATGTTATGGCATCATTGACCTTTTTTTACTTCTGTTATTTGGATGGGTAAGGAGGGACAAAGACTTTTGATGAACTGATTTTCGAGCTCTTCTTCTTGTCTTCTGAACTTCCTTACAAATTCCCATTCATGTCCAGTTGATTCAAACACACTTCATTCTTTTCCAAACTTTGTCTCTCAAGATCTTGAACCCCTTTATAATTGTCCAATTAATTCCAAATAATTACTATCTTACTCATTTATTGTACTATAAACCTATTATTATGACACAAGCATGTGATGTTTATCAAACTAGAGCTAGTGTGTATGCTAGATTAAGTGATTAAAGCGTATAATCTAAGTCTGTATGTTTTATGGTATGGAGTGGTGCACATGAAATCAGCCGATTTTCCGAAATCCTCTCTTTTGTGAAATTGTTTCACTCGCGTTATTCATGGATTGCATCATGACTTGCTGCATTCTCCTCCTATCAGAGATATGAAGTTAGTTTTTGTCTCATCATTTCACACGTGCTTATATTTGAGAGAGAGAATTTTGATAAAAACGACATTTGGAAACTGAAAAAAAGATGTAGTAAATCCACATTTCAAAACTTTATAATTGCACTCTGGTAGATCCATATAAAATTGCTTAGAAAACCATGTTTAAATTTATGCTTGAACTCTGCAGAATTGCAAAGGCTTTGAACAATTGTAATGCCACCACTGGTGATATTATCAGTACAACTGAACGACTCAAACAGGAACTTGAAAATACTACGCAGAGACAAGAGATTGTATCATGCTTTCTTCGAGACTATCAACTCTCCAACGATGAGGTTTCTATAACATAGTTCTTGTTCTGTCCATGACCATTGAATGTCTCAATCATGCTTATTCTTATTGATGAATGCTTTTGGCTGCCCGTTTTGCTAGATAAATGCCCTAAGAGAGGAAGACCTGAACGAAAATTTTTTCAAGGCACTTGCTCATGTTCAGGAAATCCACGCCAACTGTAAAGTACTGCTGAGGACACATCACCAGGTCTCTCTCTCTCTCTCTCTCTCTCTCTCTCATCCATCCACCTCTGTCACCCTCCTCCCCACCCCAAAAAAGAACAAAATAAAAATCCTTGTATATTGCATGTCTAGATTCCCCAACACACACACACACACACACACAAAAGGAACATAATTGAAGAAGAAAAGAAAACAAAGATGCATAATTTCAACTAGTTTGAATTCTCGTTGATTGTTGGGCAAGTGGGGGATTACGAAGACTAGACTCCAATATGCAATTGATGAAGAGGTTTGGTGCTGGATGTGGTTTTTTCCAATAAGGTATTTTGCTTGAGGCAGAACTTGAAGAAACAGATAGCTTGTTCTGCTGTATATTCTTCTCGCCCTTCCATGACTTGTACTGGAGATGAATGTTATATTTTTCGTCACTTCAAGGGTGTGCATAATGCCAGGAAATTTGTTTGTGTGACTGATTTTTTGATCAACAATTCATCACTTCGTCGTCAACCTTTTGAGTTGCCCTTCCTTTTTGGGAGGGAGATAGGCGGATGGATCCTGATAGTTTGGTGGTTAGGGACAGTGCTAATTTGGGGATTAAATAATTCCATCACTTGTGTCTTGTGAGTTTATAATGTTTGGGAAGTGGGGGCAGCACAGGTTGTGGGGTAGTAATTATGACCTGAGGAAGGATGTTTGCTTTTTAGGGTTGGGAAAATGGTGCTATTGTCAGGAGTGAGCACTGAGCTGGTAATGTCGATGTTGGTTGGTGGAATACGACTTTCTATTTTGGATGTCCCCGGTTGAAAAAATGGGCTGCCTAGAAAAGAAACTACGAGTAAGATAGTGGATTGGGAAGCGGTGATTTGAATTGCAGATGTTTGTGGGAGATGTTTTCTTTTATTTTCTATTGGCTGTATTGATTGTTTATTTAAAGCTAGTTTGGGGAAGATGAGCAAATAAAATTCCAAATTCAGTTAAAAGGCCATTATTTGTGGACATCTCAAAAAGCAAATAAAATCATTCAAATGTATATGGAGAGGATATGATTTGATGGGCATGACAAGCATATTTATAATGATTATTTCTTTCAATTAGAGTCTTGCAATAACTATCATTTCTACGCGACTTATTACTTGAAAACCACATATGATGATGACAATGCTTTTGTACTAATAAGTCGATCATTCCAGCTCTATTTCAATCGATGGTCCTATATTCAAGGAGTTTCAACAGGTGGTATTTTGATTGGTTGGTTGCAAGTGTGAGGATTCATTGGTAGATTATTCAGGAACTCTAGTCTTTGCATATTTTAAATAGTTTTAATATGATAAATAAAATGTAAGGGCCTTCTAGGAAGGTGAGTATTTCACCTACTCATCTATGACATTTCTGCAACCTGGTCTCTAGCTTACTTCGTATAGTTCTAGAATCCAGAGGGGTGTTATGTTGGAATATGTACTTGGTTCGTTTCCCAACTCTTTGCTTTGTCAAACATTTACTAATATACCTAGTTTGATCACAGATCAACACAAGTATTGGATTATTGTTCCCTACACCACTCCTTGGCTCTGTTCACAAGCCCCCAAGTGGTTATGCCTTTTCTTTTAATAGCAAGCTAAACCTTTCAATTAGTTAAGAATTTCCAGTGATGATATTTTTTAAATTTGGTCAGCAAATCATTTAGTTTAGACCATGTAGGTATCTATCACTTTAATGGCCTGCTCCCATCCTACGTTTCATTCTATTGTAAGCTATCATTAATTGACTTCTGGTAGTCATAATTACTTGCAAAACCTCTAATCCTGTGCCTTGTGTTTCTCTTTTAGCTGGTGGTTTTTTCCTTTGTCTAGTTCCTTTTTATTCTTCATTTTTTTATTCTGAATCTATCAGTATCTGTATTCACTTAAGAATGTCTGCAGCGTGCTGGTTTGGAGCTTATGGATATGATGGCTGTTTACCAAGAAGGAGCTTATGAGCGTCTATGCAGGTAAAATTTCTCTAATTTCTTCCAGTACAAGATCACTGGAAGAATGAAAAAGCCTTTATATATGCTTGCACACGCCTAATTGCAATGTGAACTTCCATATCATTGGTAAAATATTAAACTATTGCGAAAGGGAAGAAAAAATTTCACTAGTGGATGATTTTCACCAGTTTTATGAATCTTGATATAAAAATCACAAGAACCCTTCGTTTAGAAAGTTAAAATTAAAATGGTTTCCGTGCTACAATCTCAGAGTCTGAAATGTCAGCTTTTTGGATTTCTTTGAGCTCCTATTTAGGACAATAAACCCATGGCATCCATGTATGGCATCTGCAGCTTATTTTTTTGAGTGCATTATGTCATTTGGTTTATGTTTAGACGCCGTGCAACCATTATTAACAGTAGACACTTTCATCTTTTTTCCTGGTATTATGAAATATAGGCCATTCTATTTACTTATAGCAGACATTTTACTTTCTGTTGTTATTTGAAGTTATATACCATTGCACTCAAAGGCGGTCTTGCTCAAACCTAATTAACTGTTTATTTTTTTATTTTTTCCAGATGGGTTCAAATAGAATGTAAAAGACTTGGGGATGTTGATAATCCTGAAGTTGGTGAGCTCCTCAAAACAGCTGTCCGATGCCTCAAAGAAAGACCTGTACTTTTCAAGTATTGTGCTGAAGAGGTATTTTGTGCAAGAGCTAAAAGTTGAAGAATTCATTGAACTCAATTTTCCAACAATTTGTTTTCACATGTAATTTTCCTGGGCTTCAGGTAGCCAATATGAGGCACAATGCGTTGTTCAGAAGATTTATTAGTGCCCTCACACGTGGAGGACCAGGTGGACTACCCAGGCCGATTGAAGTTCATGCTCACGATCCTTTAAGATATGTAGGTGACATGCTGGGATGGCTGCATCAGGTAGTTCATTGTGGGGTTCTATTGTCTCGCTTTTGCAATCACAATTATTATATACCGACTGTCATAATTTTCTGTCATTGTTTTATGTTAGTTCACATTCTCCATGTTTTCGGCTACCTGACAGGCTTTGGCATCTGAAAAGGAATTTGTTGTTGCACTGCTAAATCCTGATGCAGTGGCAGATGCTGGAAGAAATGCTGACCAATCATCTAAAATCGGGGGGAGTGATGTAGCAAAGACAGAATCAGATTTGACATTCGTTCTAGACAGGATCTTTGAAGGAGTTTGTCGGCCATTTAAAGTGAGAGTGGAGCAAGTTTTGCAGTCTCAGCCTAATCTTATTATTTCTTACAAACTTAGTAATACACTGGAGTTTTACTGCTACACCGTGAGTTTACTACTGACATCAGTTTGTTATTTTCTCCTTTATCAAAGTCTTCTCTATTTGTCTCATCTATTTGTCTTTTTTCAGGTGTCAGATTTGCTAGGAAGAGAAACGGCTCTCTGTAACACAATTTGGGCCCTCAAGGATGCTACTCAGAAAACCTTTTTTGACATGCTGAAAACCCGAGGAGAGAAGCTTTTACGATATCCTCCCCTTGTTGCCATTGATCTTTCTCCTCCACCAGCAGTAAGAGAAGGAGTCTCATTGCTGCTTGAAATAATTGAAACATACGACAGAATGATGGTTCCTGCATCAGGCAAGAAACCTGCCTTTGAGCTAGTCATATCTGCTTTGCTAGATCCTATTATTCAGGTATTCTTTCCTCTGAGCAATTAATGAGATTTATCATTATCGATGAACACTGTCTTCATAGATGCTGAATAATCAATGACATGTTTCTGCAATGTTTCGTATGGTGTTATTTCAACTTTAATTAGACCACAGTAGTTATCAGCATGACCATGCTTTCTGATGTAGACAAGATTTGATATCCCAATCAATGTCTGAGTCCAGATTTATTCGAGGAAAAAGCTGCAAAACCAAAACCTTGAAATTGGAAACAATAGATGTAATAAAATCTGATAATTTACTTGAAATAGAGTTCTGCCCCTCTTCCCTGTTACAAAGACTATTTTAAACTGAAAGACTTCCGGACAATTAAAATAGCATAATTCCTTGAATACACTAAGTGCATATTAATTTTAATCTGGGGAAATAAAGAGCCTTTCTTGACTCTACACCGTTTCAAAACTTAATTAAAGCTTAACCAAGACTTGCATAAAATTAAACAGCGACTAATGGACTTCTTTGACTCTTTTATTTATACACATTAATTTATTCTGCATCACTTTCTTATGTAAGCTGATTTGAATTGCTCCACACCTTTTGATCTTATATCTTGTTTCACCTTCCTGGAATACATTCTTTAGTCGTAATAGGATTTACTTAGATCTCATGACAATTGTTTTCTAAATTTAAAGTTTAACAGCATGATCTATAGCTGTGACACTGTACATATACATAGTTTCTAAAAGCATTCTGTTGACTTACAGATAGCAATGCTGGATAACTGTTCCGTGGATTATAAAACCAATACTCTTTCTTTTTGACACGTAAATTCCAATCCACTTGCCATTGTAGGATACTGTAACCCTGTGAACAATACTCTAGAAGTATGATAACCTCTGTTTGTGGTAGAGTGGCATAACTGAAGGTGGGTTCTTGTCATCCCAAAGCATTGATAACGTTGTTTTAGGGAGGGAAATCGGAGGTTAAACGTGAGAATTGCCTTAATCCTCTTTTGCATGCCCTTTATGAAACCGTATCCCAGCACTCAAACTTGTCCTAATAGGAGTACCACTCATGTAACCCACCCATCTTTTACTGAAGCCTCCTTTTATTTTTTCTTCCTTGAGGATGATTATCCATGCATCTTTGTTGCCTTGATGAATTGAAGCTCTACAAGCTTTCAGAACTAATGAAGATAAAAGTGATGAGTCAAACTAATAAGGTTTTATAATTATTAAAGTTTTTGGAACCTGGCCTGCTGACTTGCTAATCATTCACTGGCGTATTAGGACTCCGGCTTCGTGCATTCATATATCTACTTCAGCTGTATTCCTTACGAATCGAAATTCATTTGTTTTGTTCCCTTCTCTATTCATTTTAGCCTGTTATGTTCAATATCTGTAGATATGCGAGCAAGCAGCAGAGACATACAGGTCCAAGGGAGTTATACAGTCGTCAAGAAGAAGTAGATTAAGTTCTGACACAAGTCAAGTCCGTAAATCATCTGTAGATGCTATTTTAGAAAATAGCACTTCTGCTCCATCTCAGGTATGCATTTTCTTGCTTTTCCTCCCCAATCACCACGCTTCATATATTATGCCTCCATTTTACATAAGAATAGAGAGTAGATTTGGCTCTCTCTCTCTCTCTATTTTCTTGAAGCTCATTTTTTTTTTTGATAACCGTGGATGGCCGGGCGAGCTTGCGCGCACCGTGACTAATCCCACGGGGCCCTGAAGTTTACAGCGGGTACTCAACTCAGTGGCCCTGAGGGAGCTCGAACTGGTGACCATTGGGGAGCAAACTCAAGGCCTAACCAATTGAGCAACCCCTCAGGGTTGATGTGTGGATAATATTTAGTAGTTTTGAACGTGTGTGGTTAAATTTAATGTTTAACTTTGACTGTATATATAAATCATTTATAAATTTTGTATCTAATCAGAGGCTAAATTGTGATATTGGAAAGTAACTGTTTTGTTTTCATATTGTTTGCTATTCTCGACAGATATACTGTTTATACCATATTTCCACACGGATGATATCGCACATCTTCCAGTGGTCTAGTTGTCTAGTTATTGATGCATTTCACAGTTGTAAGAAAATTACAATGTGATCTAATTGCCCTGAAAATTTTCTTATATATTTGGATAACCATCTAAACTCAACTAAGCCCTGTTTGGTTTAGGTAAAAAAGTTGAAAAAACTCTTAAGTCAAAGTCGGCTATTAATTTTAACCACACATTTCATGGAATCTATAACTTTTATCAACCTTTTAACCACACATTTTATCAACTTGAGTTAAAATCTACTGAAAATCTAATTTTTACCTAAGCAAAACAGGGGCTAACTCTTCTTTCGTACTACTAATTTGGCCGTGTCTGGCAATCGCATGAAAAGTCAAATTTAGTCAATTCATGTGTATCAAGTTCTTTCACTATAATGTATAGCGGTAAATATCTTTAGCTCAAAGTATTCCTATTTCTGGACAACTGAGAACTATCACCTCTGGCCCAGTCTCACCCTAACTTGCCGTCATCTCCATACGTTTCTCATATACACACATCAGTATGTTCATATGCTAGGAAAGTTTAGGGCAGGAAAGTTATATTAGGAACAAGCACTATGGAATAGAACGCCGCATTGTAAGTATCTTAAAAATCACTCTTCGCCACAAAACACTCACAAACACAGAAAAACTTGTAATTCACTCCTGGTATTCTGTTGCATTAGTAATATTATTGATTTTGGAGAAATAGCAATTTGTAATCATTGTATGAAGTCTATCTTTGTGCTGTTAATAGCAAGGTATTGAAATAGCTCGGTTCCAGTAACATAAAGTAGTAAATAGTTGTAACTTGTTAAGATTAAACCATTGATTGTCTAAAACTATGGAGGTTATTGTCCATAATGAATCCAGTGTTAGGTCCTATACACTATTGCTGTTGGTGGATCAGCAGCAAGTATTACATATTCCCAAAAACTTTTCGGGTTCAGCAAAACTCTCGTTATACTAAGGTGGGGATCAAGTGCCTGCTTGCCCAAAACTTGAGTGACAGTACATTCTATTGTGTTGTTGAGATATGTTAGCTTTATATCCATATATTTATGGCTTTCTAGTGGTAAAAACTTGGTCTTCTAATCAAATCATACTAGGATTTGTGCGAAAATAGAAGTTTCTTTATGAAAATGGATAATCTCGTTGTTCATATATGATCATTATTTTTCCCAGTGGTTTGAATCAAATTGTGATACAACCGCTGCTGCTTTTTGATATTCATGACTTTCGGTTATTGTTATCAGGTTCCACCATCCCCTGACCTTTCGTGTTTAATGCAGACCACTGAAACCCCTTCTAAGATTTTCCTGATCAACTGCTTATGTGCAATCCGACAACCATTGTTGGAACATGAGGTTGCATCTGAATATGTGAAAAAGCTAGGAGTAATGATAGACAGTCACATGCATGGTCTTGTCGAAAAAGAAGTCGATGCCATTTTGCGAAGGTGTGGCTTGTCAAACAAGATGCCCCACTTCCGTAATTCACCAGACAATGATGCATCAGGCAAAGATGTTGCTGGGCCCGCATTGGCAGACACAGAAGATATGACTCCTGCTGCTCTTTCAGAATGTTTAAAGGCGTTGTTTGGGCTCATTTTGGGAAGTGAAAGTACCCTGCCCGAGTTTGAGCAAATGCAGGTCCCTAGTCTTCGGTCAGAAGCTTGTGTTCAGGTTGCTAGATCACTGGCTGATGCATATGAGCTTATTTACAAGGCAATCATGGATCCCAGGAATCGCTATCCCGATCCCAAGTCACTGGCAAGACATCCTCCTGATCAGATAAGAACCATTTTGGGAATTTGAATATTTCTTTTTGTTACTCTAAAAGGATGAAAAGCCGGAGGACTTTAATTTGACCATCCATTCAGCTGGGTTGGAGTCTGTTCGACAGCCCCAGGACTTTGAGCAGCATGTTGGTGACTTCGACCTCATTGACGAACGCGTCTCTTGTTTTCTTCTTCTCTGATACCTGTAATTAAAGCTGTTTTCTTGCATCAGGAACATATTTGTATTAATTTTTGGGTCTTACAGATTGTTTCTCATCATTCAGAGGACATAACAAACTCTGTGTTTTAGATATTGAGTTGATAATAAACTCGCGCTTGGTTGGCGACGGCATTGCTGAGTTTTTTAGATCTCTCTATCCTAAAACCTCCTTCGAGTAGATTTGATTTTTATGTGATGCTGTAACTAGACATGTCGAGCCAACGCCTCTGCGGCCCTTAAAGTTTTATGGCCGTGCACAGACTGTAGGCTTGGCTGGGCCACCGCCTGCGGGCTCGATGCCTTTTTTATGTTGTTGTCTAATAATGAGCCATATTTTTATAATCCCGGTTCTATTAAAAGAGGGAATGCGTCCGTGCACTGTTCATTCAGGTCGTATCTTCCTTTTTCCCATTTTATCCTCCCTCTTCATCCTCAGAAAAAGGAGAATCTTCTCTGGTCAAAAAGTAGGCGGTGGGAGGTTATAAAAGACATTGATGGGAGAAAATTAATCAGAATTTGGAACGTTATGGCCGCAAATGTTGACCATGTTGTGAGAGAGTGGGTCCCATTTTTAAAAAATAAACGGTAATAAAATTCATTCCTTGCTGATTTTAATTTGCATCAGACATGTCCTAAATTGAAGAAAAGAAAAAGGAGAATCAAATTATAAAAATTTCGTTAAAAATGTATGCGGCGAGACACGGTATTTTCCTTAGTGAAAGGCGGTGGTTGTATTTTTCTTATTCTTTGCATTTATA
>CAIGRF010358283.1:16522-30236 GCA_903798235.1 Fraxinus ornus | reverse complement strand
TTTTTTTTTTTTTTTTGTAATTGGATTGAGCCATTTGTTCTAGGCCCAATCCAAAATTATATAATATACAATGGCCCTCGTTTTTTAAATCGAAATTCATCCCCAAATTGAGGATTCATCTTCACCAATTTCTAATTCGACTCTTGCCCAATCGCCCGTCCCTCGTTGCCGCTGCCACTGCCACCACCAGTCCGGCCAGCTCGCCATCAGGCTGCTACGTCCCTTCTGTCACTCCGTCCGCCGCGAGTTTTGGTGAGTTTGAAACCGTAAGTTGTTTTTCGGCATTACGGGTGTCATTTTTAAAGTGTATATGAGTTATTTTGGTCATGTTATATTAGATGTTAAATCATGAAATTTAAGTGCAATGAAATGCAGAAATAGTCTTTGTTTCAGTTTGTCTGATTTCTTTGCTGATGGTTTAGCCATTTAGGTATACTTCATACTTGGTTCTTCAAATGGTCTGATTCTGCAAATTGCAAATTGCAATCAGTAAATTTGTTGTCTAAGTCTTGTGCTGTTGCCTCAGCCCTCATGCCTGTTGTGCATTGATTTGGGATGAGATATTAGTTGTATTATTATCGTTTGATTCATCATTCATTTATCATAAATTTGAAATGAGATTGTATCATATGACTTATGAGATTATGATAAATTAGTTCACTGATTGTGTGATAATCTGATTTATGTGTTGCACACTTGCACTATTGTTTGAAATTTTGAATTACGAATTTTAATTTAGGTTAGGGTTTAGGTTGATTGAGTTGTGATTTGAATTTTGGCCCATTGTTGACGGAGACCGGTCAACGTCTGCCCGGGTTGGGATAGTTTGCTGGGGAAATTCTCGCTGATAAGTAGGCGACATGTTCAAAAAAATGTGTAAAAGACTAATGCTGTAAGTCTTGCAAAATCTGTAAGTACCTTGCTATTAATTGATAGAGGGGTATGAAATCAAACCCGTTTGCTCCCATCTTTTACTTGTCTTGATAGCTTAGTTTTTAGAAACTTGTTTGGATAACTTATTTGACCATTGGAGTTCAAATTGTGGCACCTTCTACTAAAGCTGCTTTTGCATGCTAACGAAGATTTCTCTTGTAGGAGTATATGCAAGCAAAGAGGTGATCAAGATCTCTTGATAGCTTGCTGTTATCAAATTTTTAGATCAATAACATTAAAGGTTACTGAACAAATTATAACATGTTGCGTGGAAGCATACGTAGACACAAGACGCTTATAAATAGAACATTTATGTGCAGGGACGGATCCAGGACAGGACTACAAGCCGGGCTAATACGTAAAAATAAAATAAAAAAATTACACAAAAATCTTTTTTACATAAAAAAATAAAATATACACTAAAAAAATTAAATGAGCCATATACGTCCCTGTTTCTGTGTTTGGCAACGTGGTTAAATGTTAGATGGGTAAAAAAAATTGTTCAGAAACATAGTAGAATTATCTGATTGAACCAGATTTATTTAAGGATTTGCATGCAGGAGTAAATGATAATAAGATTAATCAGTCCAGTACAATTAAATCTTGTGGGGGAGCACTGGTAAATGGTAATAGACAATAGGACAGTTTTTTCTTATACCGATGGGATTTAAATTAATTGAGGCTTCCCACAGGCACAATTCTATTTAAAGCCCATTTGATGCGCAGTACAAAAGAATGCATGAAATTATTAATTATGTAACCATATTTTAGTTGACCAGTCATAGGTGTAAGTTTCTATCGGAAATGGTGGAACAAACATGCGGTTTCTTCAATTGTTGCTTTAAACTACTTGTACACTGGACATTCAAGGAATAAAAAATTAGAGGGGGTAATAAGGTCTTGGATGTACAAGTTCTAGGAGTGCTTAGCATCCCAAAATCCATAATTCCGCTAGAAAAGAAATCAACCATGCTACATGTACGACATTAAGTTTGACATTCTTCCATATGACAACAAACTACATTATTGATTTTAAAAGCATCAATTTCATCACCGGTCAGATTTCTTCTGCCTAGAGAGGATGTCAAACTTCATGTCAACCAAGAATGTACGTATAGCTTTATTCAAAAGAAATTACTAGGTCTTGGACATCGAGTGGATCAGTTGAATATTTCAATACTCGAAATCATCCATTATATTTGAATGGTCAAATAGGTCTATGGCCCCTATCTAACCCTCATTTTCAATAAAAATCCACAATATTCTTCTAATAAAAATAATTTTATACGTGGATTCATAACTTTTTTCAACTTTTCAATCATACATTCTCCAGAAAAAAGAAAGAAAAAAAATATCACTTTTCACAAATTTATTCCCAAAAAAATCTCTAACAAACGAAGGCTAAGATAGCACTAGATGGTATGTATTAAAGAAGAAAAAATAGACTAGTTGCAACAGTTATAGGATATTCAGTACCTTGGTTCATCTATTGCAGAAGTCAGTATAAATACTTCATAGTTACTAGCAAGAAATTATTGAGTTAAATTATTCGCTTTAAACTACAAAAAATTCATTTCTCATATTTTAGCAATCTTATTGCTCACATGTCAGTGCAGAACTGCACTGTAAATGATATACGCCTCAAAAATTGGGGAGAAATTGAACAATGGAATGTAAACAGACAAAAGCCAGAATCCTTTTGAAGCTGGCAATCCTTCCTCTCTAATTCACAGTATGAAACTAAGGTTTCTTGAGAATAAGCACCTTCTACTTAGACGAAGTCCGGTTGGCCAGTTGATGTCAAGCAACGATGCCACATGCGGCTGTTGGGGTCGACAACCTTGGGCTGGGCAATGACTACAGGAATCGGAAAATAGACATAGTGAGTATTGCATATCCCCACTGTGATCCCACTATATCCAGCAAATGCACCATGGACCTGCCAAAATGTTTGTGTTATATTGATAAAAAATAAGCCAAAATAACTGACTTCAATTATTATAAGCAAAATATTATAGCTTTAGCTACTCTCTGGTAAAAACGGCTCTATTTGTAAGATACAGTTCATTCATTTAATTTTCTCCATTTCAATCAAGTTTTCAAAACTCTAGAACTGCCAGTCAGAGAATCGTAAAACCTGTGCATGGCACAGGATATATCATAACTGGAAAAAATAATAGACAAGACTACAAGCACAAGAGACTTACCGCATTTTGGCCAAGAACAGTGCAGAGAATTCCATCTGATGCATTTGCACGGCATGCACAGATCATGTATGTTGGGTCGATGTACTTTACGTCAGCGACTCAGCCGGAAACCCAATCCCTTTGAAGTACCTTTTTGTCTATAAGAAATAATTCCAAATGTATTAGTAGCATGCAGGTGGACCAAACCATTGATGCATCTAACAATCATGAACACATTTAACAATAACATAAGCATCAAAATACATTACAAAAAGACGGAATTTTTATGCTTATGTAACACTGTCCTGAATAAAAAATTTCTACATCAATTGGCTAAAAATTTATCAATTAATTTAACCAATATAAGCATGGAAAGAAGATGAAGATCAATGATCAGGGCCCGCAACCAACCTCTTGTTGTATATGGACGCCAATATCTCCTAATATGATGTTTCCTGATGCATCTGTAGCATTTATTTTCTCAAGAAAATCCTGAAATCGAAAAGGATAGACATTTCTTTTTTATTGATAACAGTCAAGAGATCCATCTGCTTTGATTTCAAAACTAACAGATTGCTTGTCAACTAGTTATATTCTAACAGCACATTAGGAATTCTGAGATTTGAAACTAAGAGCTTTATCATTTTCTTGCAAGAACCTTGTCTAGCTTTGATGTCTGGCGAAGAGAAAACTTTTAAACTGAGGAAAATATTGGCAAAAGAATTTACTCCCAACTTCAGAAATAAAACTGATACACGTGTGCCCAAAATAACGGTAAATTTGTTAGTAGTGAGTTCTCTTGATCGGCAATTCCATTTCCACATTGTAGAAATACTTGGACAACATATTCTTTCAATTTCTCAAATTTTAAACCTACATGTTCAAAAAAGACTCGAGTTTAATTAAGTTCACTGTTGAAACATGATAAACATTAATGAATAGCTTTGATGTCTGGCGAAGAGAACTTTTAAACTGAGGAAAATATTGGCAGAAGAATTTACTGTCACCTTCAGAAATAAAATTGATACATGTGTACCCAAAATAGCGGTAAATTTGTTAGTAGTGAGGTCTCTTGATTGTCAATTCCATTTCCACATTGTAGAAATGCTTGGACAACAAATTCTTTCAATTTTTCAAATTTTTCAAAAAAGACTCCAGTTTAAATAAGTTCACTGTTGAAACATGATAAAGCATTAATGAATCAGGTTAGAGCAAGATTTGACATTTTTGAAAATGAAAAGAAGTCATATTTCAAATGCTACATCTGGGAAGATTTCAAATTAATCATTTCATGTTTTTCATTGTACTCAAATTATGAAGAAACCAAAACGAGATTAGATTCACGAAGGGATGGAGGATCAACCTTTTGCACATATATGAGGTTTCTAAACAATAACAGACACCTGTACACGGTACCTAAAAGGGCGAACATGATCTCACATACCTGTCCAGCTCCCTCTGCAACACAGACTATAGCAGATCCCTTGGTCTCGAGAAGATACTTGAGATGACTCAAGACACCGTGTGGTCCACGCAGATTAAAAGGCACCTACAAGATGCTAGTGACACATGTCAGCGACCAGGCTAATAGGATTTTTAAAGTATGTAGTTCTTAATTATTTTCATAAAACTAGTACCTCTGGAATCAAACATATATCGATTTGTCCACTTGCAAAAGATGCTTGCATTGCTATAAATCCACTACTACGGCCCATCAATTTTACAATCTCAATACCATGATAAGCACTATGTGCCTATAATAAGAGTGAAAAAATAATATTCTTACATAGTTCTAAAGTAAAAACCTAACAAGTAGGAAGCTAGAGAAATGAACAAAATAATAGTGATTAAAAATAGAACTTCTGAGCATCAGTAAGAATACCAACTCATACCTCAATATATGCATAATTAATTGCTCTTTGTGCTTCTTCAATAGCCGTATCAAAACCAAAAGTTTTATCCATAAGTAGAATATCATTGTCTATAGTTTTTGGCACACCAACTACAGCTACATTTAACCGTCTTTTGTTGCACTGGGTTGTTAAAAAAATAAAAATAAAAAATAAAAAATAAAATAAAATAAAATTTAGCAGTAGAAGTTAAAAAAACAATTAACCTCAAGATGAACCTGTAACCAAGACAACTACTACATGGCGCAAAACCTCAAAACTTAATACTTCATTAAATTTTCAATCCTAATTTAATCTTAATTGTTTAAAGACATGCAAATTCTGGGTGGGGTGACCTTAATTTGAATTGTAGAAAATTACTTAGATATTTAAACTCATGAATTCCATATCAAAAGATTATGATAAAATAAACATTAAATGAAAGAACAACATATAGAAGAGTGCCAATTTGAGTATAAAGGCCAGTCTTAACAACCTCTTCATGTATTGCATTAGCCCCAGCATGTGTTCATTTCCACCCAGCACAAAGAGCATGTTAATCCCTCTTTCCTGACATCAATTATTAAAGGCATATCAAACAACACACCTTGACAAACCAATTTTGTATGAGAAAAGCTAGAGAAAACGGAGTATTTACCTCCATACTGTCAACGATATCACTAATTGAAGGCCCNTATCAAAATCATGACTAATAAGTCTATTTGAGCTTTTGAGTTATGTTTTTTTATGCAATAGGATAATCCACACCAAAATCTAAAGTGTTAGGGTGGCAAGGTAATGGTCAGGACATATCACACGTTTTGACGAAGAGAGGCTGGAAGATAAGTGATATATACATGCTACGTTATGCCTTTCAGGGAACCAACTCAATATACTTAGGCGACCTGACATTTGCGACAATATGCTATCGGAGTAATTAAACCGTCTAGAAGCCACAGTTCAGATCATTATTAAAATGTATATTGTAATTAGAATATGTATAGACTTAGCCCAAGAATGAAACATTAAGAGCATTGACCAACGCACTCTATGATCGCTTTTGAGTGGGTGCTACATAGAAGAATTTTGTTTTGCATGAAGAAAACATCTTTTATTATTCTACATGATCACGAGGAACTTACTGGCATTTCAGCTAAACTTTTGTCCGAAAACCCACGATAACCAAATAGAATTCCTAAAATCTTTTTCACACCATATATTTCAAGGGTGATGACAATCTGCATCCATAACAAACAATTAGGAAAGCTAAAAATACAACTAACAATTACTTAACACTTTCGAGGTTCTACACAGATCGCTAGTGTAGCATCAAACTTCCCAGGTTAAAAGTCAAAATGTTAGCAAATCATATTTACACTACAGTGGTTTAGTTCATGTGTTTCAGTTGTGGCAACAGTGTACATCCTTTTTTCTGAATAAATGTTCATTTACATATGTGAAAGCAATTATGTATAACAAGAGCCTAAAGAGGCATACATATGATGTTACCAAACAATACTACTATAGTTTAGTCTTCCAGCAAAAGAAGTTCGAAAAATAAATTAGTGAAGTCTTTCAATTGAATCAGATGGTAATTAAGTTGTAGGGCGACAATAATAAGATAATATAGAGAAAATATATAAACTGAAACGAGTAAAACATTAATGCTCAGAAAATACCTGTCTGATAACATCATTAAGACCAGGACAAAGTCCTCCACAAGTAACAATTGCTGCTTTTACCTCTTCTGGTTTGAAATATATTTTTTCTCGGGGACCAGCACGATGAACCCTGAATTTAAGTAATTATTTCTATGAAATCATGTCTTGATTACCTTTTCTAGGAATAAATCAGGGATGACAAAATATAATCAGAAGAGCTTGAGGCAAAAATCGGAAAAATACTTCTATGCGACAATAGGTGATCTAAGTTTTGATATGATGAGAAGAAATGTTTTTTTCATGAATTTGACATTCTGCATCACATTAAAAAGCTAGTGATATGCCAGAATAAATTAGCAATAAAAATACGTATTACAAGGAATTAATAGGCAGTTAGGCACTAATCCAGTTCAGCAACCTTTCCCATCTAAAACCTCCGAGTAAAGTTAATGGAAATGGTAAGGTTGATGACATATCAAAGTAACCCTATTACATGTTCTAGACACGATAAACTCCAGGCTGATGTGAGAGTAACAGAAAGATCATCACAGCGAATTGGTGCTTTACACACTGCACCTTCTACCTTTGAGAAAACCCGAGGGGAAGGGGAATTATGAGGATTCTTATATTAACCCAAGTGAAATGAATGAACCAAGAGGGAGCAATGTGTCATTGTTTGAGGACACGCCTCTTTCATCTACTCCGGAAACAGTACACGAAGCTCTGTTTGCAGTAGATGAACATGTACTTATAAATTATAAAGTTTCACTGGCTTTGAATCATTTGATGCCTTTGGAAACCATAGGCAATTACCGAGTTCCACGTCAAAGCATCACATATTTAAATGGCCAATCACTCTTAGGGTACTTTAATGTTTATTAACCGTTAAAATAGTTCATGGACATTTACCATTGCTCCAACCATGTACAATCAGGATCGATACACTCAGCACCTGCAGAGGTAGGAGAAGAATAACGTATGACCTGAAATCATGTCATAAAAACAATGTCAGAGGCAACTAGCATAAAAACAAAATGTGTGCTAACTAATCTCTGGTGGCTGAAGATGTAAAACAAATTCTCTTTTGGCAAGCTAATCTGACAAGGTTAAAAAAACCCCAGTTTTACATGCATATATTACCTATTTTAATCTAATAGGGTTGAAAGAACACATGGCACGTGCTAGCATGTGTCTATATGCTCATGTGTAGGAAACATTCCCAATATTTATTTTCTTTTTCCAGGCGGTCTTTGTTGCACGGACATTTCAACTGGATAGCATGTCTGTGTCGAATACCGACACTCCTCAAACGCTTACCATGATCATTTTTCTTTCTTTTTTATTAGAAATATTATATATTTTTAACTCAAAATATTAGTAAATAATAAATATGTACTCATCTTTAAAATATTTCAACAAAAAAATTAATAACAAGTATAAAACTAAATTTATATTATATAAATGAAGAATTTTAAATAATTTAAACATCATGTCGTGTCAGCACTTTTTTCACAAATCGTGTGTCGGCGCATCCGACACGTACACATACAGATATTCGTGTCAGTGCATCATAGGAAGTGGTCTTCCACGAGATATCTTTTTGCACATCTTAAGTTTCAGAATTCAGCAATTAAATGCTGATCGCAGGCGTAATCTTATAGTAATATAATAATCTGATAAGAAATGCATTATAGATGCCAACTAAATCAATCTAATCTAGTAACCAAAAAGTAGGGAATGTGCTTGTTATGGGAAATCACTCCTAAAATCTACAAATGACAAAAAATCATCTTAACTATGAAATACGATTAGAAATTCTAAGAAGCAGACCGTCGGCATTATAAACACATCAATATTGCTAATCGATTGGCACAAAAGACAAACAGGAAACAAACAAAGAAGGGACAATGCATAATACCTTAAGCAGTACTCTGTCCTTATTGCTAATGTAACCGTGCCATTCCTCATCTGATGGATAACCTTCTAAAATGAAATAGGAAACCCAACTTACCGGAGTCCTGTAACAGAATCTCAAATTATTTTCAAATAAGAAAAGAGCAAGTTTCAAGTAAAAAATCTCAGTTAGCTTTTGATTCGATATCTGGTTATTGTTTTGAAGAAAGCATTTGCACACTCAATTTGATTTTTGAAGCATATAAAAGTTGAACAAACAGTTAGGGCCTAGGGGCATTATATACAGAGAATCAAAGGAGAAGATTTAATACAAGACATCAATTAAAAATAATCCCGGCTTAGCTGAAATATTTAATATCAGAAAATGTCAATTGACAAAGTTTTACAACGAAATCTTCAAAAATCAATATCACATGAATTCCACCGCACGTGCAGGTTTCTCTAGAAAAAAATGGCAAAAAGACAGAACTTATATTTTATTATAATTAGAATTTTAGAAGAATCAACTACCTCATTTTAAGGCAGAAAGTGGAAGGGTAAGAAACGGCGTCGGGGAGGACATCAGTGATGTGCGGGATGTTGAAACGTGCCTCAAAGTCTTGCTCGTACTTTGAGTTCCAATTTGGATCACGGAAATCAATAATCGGTGCAGTAGAAACCTGCTTGTGTGCTTCCGCTTTCACATTCGTAATATTTGGAATCCGGATTGGGTTCAAATGCTTAACCATCCGACCCGACCCGAATAAAAGCAAGGCATGATCACGGAGAGTACTCGCCGGCAAATGAACTAATCCAGGTTTGATCACCGGCAAAAGCGCGTCCATTTCGTTATAAACAAAATGTATCGCCTGAAATTGTAATTACTGATATATGTGTAGCTTTAAGCTTTTACATATACACATAAACAAAAAATTCAGAGTGACGGAGAAAGAGAGGGAGAGTTCAACTAGAGTTTGTTTTTTCCCTCAAAAGTTGAACGTGGCTTATAAAAGCGGCTTTTTGTTGTAACCGAATTGTCCCTGGCTATAATGAGAAGTGAATTTACCAAAAATTACCCCTGCACCTCTGTTGTTTTGATTGAAGTAGCGTTGGCAAAAAAATCCGCGCTACCCCGACAGGTTGATGGGGGCGGGGTGGGGCGAGGATTGTCACCGCACCTTGGGTCACGGGGCAGGCCCTCACCCAGCTCTGAACCCGCCCCATGAAGAACTTTAAAAAAAAAAAAAGTAATTAACGATATATTAAAAAAAAATATTAGTTAACTGGAATATTTTGAAAAAAATAAATAAATGGGACAAGCCCGTGCCCCGCACCGTCTAAGGCGGGACGGGGCGCGGGAGTGGCGGGACGGGCGCCCCGCCGCGTTGCCATCTCTAGATCGAACTGGTAATTAAAAAATTATATAAATGTCTCATTTTTCAGAAAAATAACCTATAAAACTAGTTCCGAATTAGCTAATTTTTTTTTTTTTTTTTTTTTTAAGATGAACTAGCCGGTTCCAATTTTCTTCCAACCAGGGACGGATACAGGGGGGATGGGCTGGGTTGTACCCCCCCTCCCCCAAAGGCCCAAAAAAAAAATTGAATGGCAGAAAGTGGAAGGGTAAGAAAAGGCGTCGGGGAGGACATCAGTGATGTGCGGGATGTTGAAACGCGCCTCAAAGTCTTGCTCGTACTTTGAGTTCCAATTTGGATCACGGAAATCAATAATCAGTGCAGTAGAAACCTGCTTGTGTGCTTCCGCTTTCACATTCGTAATCTTTGGAACCATCCGACCCGATCCGAATAAAAGCAAGGCATGATCACGGAGAGTACTCGCCGGCAAATGAACTAATCCAGGTTTGATCACCAGCAAAAGAGCGTTCATTTCGTTATAAACAAAATGTATCGCCTGAAATTGTAATTACTGATATATGTGAAGCTTTAAGCTTTTACTTATACACACAAACAAAAAATTCAGAGTGACGGAGATAGAGAGGGAGCTTTGGATTTGTTTTCCAGTTCAACTAGTCTGTTTTTTCCCTTAAAAGTTGAACGTGGCTTATAAAAGCGGTTTTTTGTTGTGACCGAATTGTCCCTGGCTGTAATGAGAAGTGAATTTACCAAAAATTACCCCTGCACCTATGTTGTTTTGATCGAAATAGTGTTGGCAAAAAAATCCGTCCCGCCCGATAGGTTGATGGGGCGGGGTGGGGTGAGAATTGCCGTCGCGCCTTGGGTCATGGGGCGAGGGTGCCCCACCCCGAACCCATCCCCTGAAGAATAAAAAAAAAAAAAAAAAAAAAATTAACGACATATTAAAAAAAAATATTAATTAACTGGAATATTTTGAAAAAAATAAAAATAAACGGGGCAAGCCCGTGCCCCGCATCGTCTAAGGCAGGATGGGGCGCGGGAGTGGCGGGACGGGCGCCCCGCCCTGCCCCGTTGCCATCTCTAGATCGAACTAGTAATTAAAAAAATTATATAAATGTCTCCTTTTTCAGAAAAATAACCTATAAAACCAGTTCGAATTAGCTAAATTTTTAAAAAAAACCAGTTCCGAATTAGCTAAATTTTTAAAAAAAAAATTTAGATGAACCGGCCGGTTCCAATTTTCTTCCAACTGCTATTACACTGGCACCTTTCCATGCAATTAAATCAATTTCTAGTTGACCAACACGTCGGTTCGATTTTAATAACATTAATTACAGTACATTCTTTAATAATAGGTCTAATGTAATTCCCTTGATTAATTTTAAATTTTTACGTGTTCTAATGTCACGTAAAAGCATCTTCAAGAGGATATCAATGTTCTTTAAATATAAAATGTTCTTTATTTTAAAAAAACAACCATTTAAAATTATGTTCCAAAAATTTCTTTATATTAACATTTAAAATATAGTGCGAGTTTAATTCTCTAAATTTTAACCTAAAATAAAATTAAACTCATTTGAGGTTCTTTTTGGCCTTATTTGTTATACTTGTGTCTCCTTCAAATCTTGGTAATGGTTTAGTTAGATTGGTCGATGATGATTTTTCATTCTTACTAATTTTGAGTTCTTCGTTTGGCTTGGTTGCATGCAAGCAACTTTGAAGTATCATTCGATCATTGGAGAAGGATGATTTGATTGGCCCAATTTAATTTTAAACTCAATTTGATTGTCACTACACCATATTGAGTTCGAGGGAAGGTATTGCAGATATGGGAAGATTGTGAAGAGCAATCTCTATGATATTTTTCCAATTATTTGAAATTATTTATTTTTAATAGTTGGTTGTTTGATTATCACAAAATCTTCTTTTTAGAGTTAATTATAGTCCTATAAATAGGGTCTTCTACTTTGTAATAAGAATAAAAGTTTATTATATACAATTTATAATATTCTAACAATATTCGCTATTTATAATTAAATGCATTCAAAATATTTCAATTTTCAACGTAGAAAAGTAATATAATTTGGAAGGCAGCTATTGAAAATAAAATATAGGAAAAAACAAAATAAAATAAAATTTGGAAGTAGTAAAATTAAATGTTAAAAATAAAGAAACTATTGGAATACTTACAATTTTTAGTTTCTAAATTTATAGGTTTTTTAAAATTACAAAATATATTCTTTAAAATACAGCCTCTTGAAAATGTTCTCGACTATTTTATATTTAAAGTATGCAAGTTCAATAGCTAACTTTTAGAGCAATATATATCATTCTTATCTGATATTTTAAAATTAATTTCTTGTAGGTCCTATGAAAGGAACCTAATCAACTACAACATTTATACGACATTCGGGTTTAAAAAATAAATAAATAATATCTTCCTTATTATTATTAGGGTTATGTCGCATGTGCCATTATATCTACTAATAATGTCTCCTAAAAGAAAATAATTTTCATGATGCACATACAATCTTGGTTTGTGTTTGGCCCACTTGGGGATGGGGTGGGCATTCAATCCAAGTTCTATTTGGGTCTCTACTTTTGTACTCACTGAAACATACTGATCCAAACAAATACATTTGGAGGGGCCCATCCCCCTGATGTGAGCAAGTACAATTAGGACACAAGGTTAATTTAATAAATTATGATTTTAGAGCCAAACATAGTTCCTATACACTAATCCCCAAACTCTTTGGAAATTATTACCACAAATGGAGATTAATTAATGTCGTCATAATTGTTGTCAACGCTACCAAAAGTGGAGCATGTTACACAATGAATTGAAATTTTTGGTCAATTTTCCTTTTCGACAATGATAATGATGTTTTAGTAAATATCTTATGTCAAAATGTTAAAAAGCCAAATTTGAATATGAGAAATTCCATTTGTACAGAAGAATGAGCTCACAGAATTCTTACGTCCTCTCATATGAGGATGGGTCTCACACAATAAAAAAGTAAAAAAAAAATTACCCATCCACCCCCCTTTGCGAGTGTTTATAAGTGTTCTGTTTTTGTACATGTAGTTTCTCTCTTTGAATATACTCTCCTAGCTAGTAACCGTTTGAATGTTACGTCACATCCAAACATACGAAGTAGATTATATCGTGATAACTATGAAATAACAAGTAAACCTTAAATTTCAGGTTCGACATACCACACAATCTTGTTTGTCCATTGGACAAGACACCCATTTGGGGAACAAGTCATGATCCTATATTTTGCTGATTGAATCTCTTGACCAACTTCATTTATTTTCGAAATGGATAAAGCGTGTTACTTTAGTTGTTCTTGGTTGGTGATGATAGAAAGATTAAAATATCTTCTATTACTTTTCAAGAAATTCGGGGAAAAAAAATAAAAATTTGACGGTCAAATACAATCATCTCCATCCCTAACTTTAGGCAAAATGCCATTATTTTTAACATGAAGAGGCATTGTTGAAAATTGTGTTTTTTTTTAAAAAAAAAAAAAAAAACTAATGATGCAATTGTTTGACTAAATGAGCCATTAGTGGACCAGAGTTGCAGTATGCAGATACCCCAAACAGGAAATTTCTTTCATCATCATCCTGCACTTGCAGGCACTAACTAAGCATATATTACTTACTAACAACTTCCTTAGCTTTCTTAAATTATATTTTCCAACCAAAACAAAAGACAAATTATTATTCAAATGGACCTATCTTTTCCAAGTCTGAGCAAGACATCTCTCGAC
>CAIGRF010358280.1:11176-25644 GCA_903798235.1 Fraxinus ornus | reverse complement strand
CAGGGTCGGTGGGGGTCCTCAAGGTTGGGGTTCAACCTAATATACATATGGAATGTGTGACGACCACTAAGAGGTTCTTGAGGCTGTTTCACTAAAAATTTAATTTATTTATTTTCAATGCTCACTTTACATATATGTTAAATTTATTTTTTTGCTAAAATACAATTCGTGCCTAATTTTTAATAGTAAATAAGTAACAAAGTCAAGATTTTCAATTTGTTTGATACTACGTTAAACTATTTGGTGCGCGTGCACATCAGAATAGGGCGGCGTGGTGGCTGGAGAGATGTTCTTGGGGGTCAAGTTAGCTGGGCCAAGTCAAATTTGGACATCTCTTTTATAATGGAAATTATGGTGCAGTGATGGTCCAACCCTAAGCCGCCGGCCATATTTCTTAGTAATTTCGTGCATGCACAGTCAAACATTGCTATTTGAGAACGACCCATTGTGTAAATCTCCACTAATTTGGTTGACTTGGGAATCAGCGCAATGACTAAAGCCTGCAAAGTGTACTAATAAACAATCTACCTTAAATTTCGTGAACGTGAAAATTAGGTTTGGATATTTTTTTTCCCGAAAAAGGTGGAACCGAACAGAATAAAATAAAACTGGTCAGTTCGCGTTCGACTCCGACTCAGGTACCATGCATCGTGAATCAATCGATTCCAATCCAATTCTCAGTATTGTCTTACGAATCAACACTGAATTCGGTTATCCCGAAGTTCTTATTTTCCTTACACTAAATTTTTGAACACTTTCCAAAATTAATCAAAATTCAAGTCTAAATAATTTTTAAAAATTCATAGTTAACTTTATTAAAAGGATTAGTCCAAACTCTTAAGTCTTATAAGTTAGTCTAAGTTTTCATCTTTTTTTATATATGATTTCTCTCCTAATATACTCTATCAAGATGGTGGCTTGTTTGAACAAACCAATTTTGAAATTTGTGTGCTCATTTTTGAGTCTTACACCCGTTTGGTGCACATTTTTGCTCCAAGAAAGCATTTTTTTTTTTATGGAATGTGAAATATGTGGTTGAAAAAAAGAAAAATTTATTGATGTGATGGAAAATATTTTTTATTGAAGAATGTGTGGTTGAAAATGAGTAGAAGAATGACAATGAAAAAAATAATGTGACTCAAACAGTGGCTTAATCAGATCGAATTGTTTGTTGGAATTTATAGTGTGTTTGATAGGTATTATTTTGTAAGAATGAATTTTGGAATAGTAGATTGATGAAGAATGTGTGGTTTAAAATAAGTAGAAGAATGATAATGAGATTTTTAATGGGAATCAAACGGGGCTTTAATGTGAAATCAGAACAAAAAGAAACATACCATTATAACCTGACAAGATGCATAGATTGCCAGATTTTCCAATCTTCAAAATTTCAGCTCGTGCTGCTAGGCCGCCGCCTCACGTCCATCTCTTTAGGGAGCCAAAAAAATGGTTTCCTTTTTTTAAGCCATTTATTATAACAATTCAAATTAAATTACTCATAAGCCCGAAATTAAAGTCTCGCATGCCCTACAAATCTTTAGTCCCTTACCAACTCAATTAAAATCTCACCCGTCCACAATTTTTTAAACCAATCGAACTTCTTCCAATTCTCCATTACGTATTCTGAATCAGAACTGAGGGATTTTTTTTTTCTTTTTATATTGAGCTGCCATTGGTTCTCCTATTCTCAATTTCTCATGCATCTTTAACTCACCAAACATTTCTCTCTATTTTGCTATAAAAGTGAAGTCAGCAGATAATAATCATCTATCTTTGGTTGCATATAATTTTAATATTCTATGAAACTGAACAGTGTATCTCCAACTCTGATGGACTGTGTATGTGAATGTATAAATTTATTGTATATATGTTATTGATTATTAGTTTATAGACTTTGCTTGGTGTACATAATTATTGTACATAGGGGTGTCCATAACTCTCACTGGGGTGTGGTTCGTATTTTTGTGACCCCACCCCATGTGAGAGTTATGTACACGTTTATGTACAATAATTATGTATACTTAGCATTTTTCTTAGTTTATTAAGTTATTGTCTTATTGATTTGTGATTTGTGAATTTTACTTTGATTTATAAAGGATTAGTAATTAGTTTACAGTAGCTCTTGATTCTTTTATTGTAAACAGTGGACTGTTTTTAGATTATGAATTATGAGTCATGAGGGATTTATGAATATAATACTACTCATGGATTTATTAATTATTCTGTATGTATTTATGTTATCATTCTTATGAAATTATCTTTGCCCTTTGATTCATTCACTATTTTTAATTACTAGCATTGTTATTTTTCTCCCTAAATGCTCTACCACTCTTATCTCATATGTTATATATAACAATGGTCTATGCTATGTGATGGTACAATGTTTCATATCTTTTAGTCTTTCTTTCTTAAGCTAATTTGAGCTCCTTTTTATGCTCTAATTTCAGTCAGTGTTTATTGTAGAGTCAAATGTCATAACTCCTAAACATGCGCCTGGAGCTTAAAAAAAAAAAAAAAGGACGAAAGTAAAAGTAGAGACGTTAATTCGAAGCTAGACTGATAGATACTTTACTTTGAAGCCCTTTTTCTACTCATAACAAGTTCTACGTCTCTTTGAAGAGTAAAGGGCCATAATCCAAGAAACGGTGCCTTTAACCGCAAGACGCATGACAACACGTCTCTGTAGTTTGGTTATTTATCAACTTTTTAAATGATGAAACTTCAATTTTAACTATAATTTCATGGATTCACAACTTTTATCAATTCTCAATTACACGTTAAATCAATTTTTATCAAAATCTACTAAAACTTTTGTCAAAATCTTTATCAAACGTCATTTAATAAACAGATAGGGGTACGCCTGGAATACTCACCTTTTACCCATTTAAAAGAGAGAAAAAGCTAATGCTTCATGCAACCTTTCTTCCGAATACGTGGATTTCAAAATGATCTTCAAAGATAAATTTTGTTTTTGATTTTTGAAAATGTCTTGACCAGTTGCGACGTGTATTTCGACCCTACTTGTCATTCAACCATCTTCGAACTCCGCAACGTAATACAATAGATGTATTACAATGATATATAGCTCCCTACCATAGAGATGGCACGTCTACCATTTCGTTAAAACAAGTATTAGTGATTAATTTTAAGTGATACATTTTTATTTAAATTTATATATGTTCATTTAAGTAAATTTACATGAGATATATATATATATATATATATATATATATATAGAAACTAGAGAATTTTTTAGAAAAAGTTTCAAAGCTTACCCAAAAAAATATCCCATAAATAATAAATAAAGGTATGTCGAAATTGGTGAAAATGTATAGTAGAGAGAGTGTATAATGTATATATACTTGCTGTGCATCAAAGAGCAATATCAATCTGTTTTCTTCCATTTATTCCAAGGCAAGAATTCAACAATCCTTATAACAATGGTGGATTTAAATAGCGGCTCCAGAAAATTACGTATTACATAATTGTAATATTAGTTCAATTAAATAACCATAAAGTGATAAGGATTTGGAGACTTTTCAAGTTGAAAAAGTCGTGTTAAATAATGGACAGAAAAAGATGAAGAAAGAACTGAAGTGAAAATTAGCAAGAAGCAAATAGTCAAATACTGCCACTTGCTGCGGCACTCGGTGGCCGCCAGTATATCTGGGTGGGCGCCAGTAATCAAGCCTAAAGTAGATTTTGGTCTACTTCAAACTGGGTCCTCCCAACTTTTCGGAAGGCCTCCAAAAACTAGCTGTGAAATTTATTTCTGATTTAGAGTTTTGATGAAAAATGGTGTCTTTTCATCAACCTGTATATCCATTCGTGATGGACATTTTTTGATCTCTATATATATATATATGTGGATTTTTGATACAAAAATAACCCCATACAATTACAAACTTCAAATCGCTAAAAATATTTAAGAAATTCGGAATTGTTCTTGTTCTTAAGAATTATTCATTAATTTGTTGGTGATTAACTCTTCAAAGGCTTGTTCAATCCTTAAAACTAGTTGACAGTGATAACCACAAGCAATCTAGATCCAATATGAGGCAAATATACGACTTTAATTATATGTTCAAGTCTTGATATTCATGAATCTTTTCTTCTATTATGAAGGTTCGAGTTTAGCCTTTCGAAAATAAAAACTGACCACATAAAAGGTAGAGCATCTTAACAAGAAAACACATACCTCGTAAGTTTCCATTTTGTTTTCCTTATTAAATGCCAAGAGGCGAACCATGTACACATAGAAGAGCCATGCTACTAATTGTACAATTTTCTTGACAGCTTCTTTGATAGATGCTGAGCTCAACATCCGTCAAAGAATCTGGCAAAACATTTTTGTATTAGCAGATTAATTCCACGTAGAAGCATCACCCGGAGGTTAGGAAGCCTCAAAGTTTTGAAATCACAAACAAACAGACAATCTACGATTATTCACCGGCAATTACTATATGAACAAGCAATGTACTCCAGATTGAATACCACCACCTTTACCAAATTCGGTGCATGTTTGGCTCAACTTAAAAGATTTAGTAATAATTAGTGTTTAGTATTTTTCGGGCTCTTTCCTTTTTCCCATTGACAGTATCGACACTCGACTTTAAGAGAAAAACAACAAAATAAACTGTCACAGCAATGAGAAAAGATAATGGGTTTTGAGTTTGATGATCTTGAATCCTGACCTTTCACCATATTATTTCATAATTTAAGAACACCAAAATTCAATAAATTGCTTAAAAATTAAGGAAATTTGAACCATAGACCAGCTTATGGGTGGTCTTCATGGGTTGGTTTGAACATATAAGCCAGACATGCCCCGTATATTATGGCGGACCAACCCATGAATCGATTTGAATTTTGACACCACTATACTATACAAATTGAAAGTTCAAATCAACATAAAAAGAATAAATTGTTGAATTATTTTTTGCTTTTTGATAGAAAATCATCATTTTTTCCTTAGATAATGCATGTGGTGATGGAATCTGTGCAACAAAGAACAACATAAAATGATAAAAGCAAGAACTCAGTGATTTCAACTTTCAATTTGTATAGTATAATTTATATTTTAGACAGAAATTTACAAAACTTACTATTAAGTTGCGATCAGTTTGTCAAATACAATTTTCAAATTTACGTTTTTGGAAAGATTCTTAGTTTATGTTTGGCAAAGCTTTTATTTGATCTTATAAACTAGTGAAACATCATTTTTAACAACATTCATTAAAGCCCTCAATTTATATATAATTTTAACTACCCATTCTATAGAAACCACTGTTCATAAACACTTAAAAGCTTAGCCAAGCAAGCACTTAGTTTACCTGCTAAAAACTTAAAAAATAACTTTAAGCACAGCCAAACATGCCATAGGAGGGATGGGTGGCAAATGGAGAGAAACTTAAGTAAATACATTCACTTGACCACAATGCAACAACATTTTTTCACAACATGTAGACGTAATAACTTTAAGCACAGCCAAACATGCCATAGGAGGGATGGGTGGCAAATGGAGAGAAACTTGAGAAGTAAATACATTCACTTGACCACAATGCAACAACATTTTTTCACAACATGTAGACGTCAGCCTTAACAACAGGTTTACATAACAGAAGCAGATCAAACAAAAAAGAAAAAATATAGTCAGCACCCTTCTTGTTCCGGCTGCTTCTTTTGGTACATTTACGATTTACCTATTAATACACTTGACATTTCGTCTGCTGGAAACTTTCTCGTCAGTTACTACCAAACATGTACAAAACGATCTTTCCCTTTCACGGGGTGCTGCTTAGGGAGACGGGAGATTGTTGCACAAAAAAGGAAGAACAAACTGAAAACAGTAAGGTATAGAGAAATAATGGTAGTAGTAGTAGACTCATAGATGCCCTGTAGTGTACTTATCCTTGTAGCCCAGGAGATGCTGCTGTGGGGCTACCCTCGCTTAGAGATGATTTAGCCACCTCGTGTTAACTACTAACGAGCAAATCTCGATAATGCTCCAGTTCACGTCATGCCCTCAGGGGATGCAAAAAACTGTAGGCCCATTTGTCTTTTCATGTGATCGGGAATAAGCTTGTTGATGAGCTCTGGTGAGGCTCCAGACAACTATAACCCAAAAAATGAAAACAATAATGACGCAAGAACCACTGTTAATTCATGAAGAAATTTTATATGAAAAACATTCATGTGGTGTGTAAGCAACCACATGGGATATATGCACCTACGAGATTACATTCGACTATCAAATGAATGATTTCCTCTATTTCCATTTGGTTATTACTGACGAAAAAGAAATGAATTATCCCGTAATGTATCAACTTTAAGAAGTTCAAAGTAATGCAATTTCTATTCTCTCTATATTTAAAATACATGCATATAATAAATAGGACTATTCTAACAATGGTTCTCCATCCATTAAAACATTTTATTGCTTGTTTGGCAAAAAAGCTTATAATTACTTTAAAGTTGGCCAAACTCTATTTTTGTCCCCACATTCCGTAGGCCAACAACTTTTACCTACTTTTTTAACCATATATTCCTTGGGATCCACTGCTTATAAGCACTTACACGCTTAGTCAAGCAAGCACTTATTAATTAATAAATAAAAAGCATGGAAAATTCATGCGAACGTGGACAAAACAGAATAGAGAACGTATATTCACACTGCACACCTCCTGTTTGAAGTTGAATATAGGTGGCAATGGGTGTCCATTTGGCAGTCGAGCATTAGGTTCTCGAAGCTCATCAAAGAAAGGATGTGCACAAGCTTCTAGCTGCAACAAGAATTCTAGTCAGATAGAAGAACAAATATATCTGAAAATATACGTGCAGATGCAGGTTATTCGTGCGAATACTGGGTAATTAATATCTAACAAAAGATGTTGGAATTAAAACTATCACAAGTCATTTAGTATCAGTCAAATGAAAAGAATCGGTAGGAATCAGAAGAAAGAGGGATGGATCCTATTTTTGAAATCAAATGAGTGGACCCCATAATCATGTGGAATGTTAAGACTATACTTCAATATTTCTCGGGGAGTAGAAGTATTAATTCTTCTATCAAGGAAACAACAATCAAAACCACAATTGCACATAAAAAATATATTATAAAAATAAATCAATTCTTTAAGAAAATAAAGGTGTGGAAAGAAACTCACTGCCGTGCAACGAAGACTAGGTGAGTATTGCAGCAACCGGGAGGTAAGGTCTATTGCTTCTGGAGGCATACGTTTGTGAAAGACCTGAAAGTAAGATGTAACATGTACAGGTCAATACAATTTACAAAAACCGTGAGAGAAGTCGATGATTTTACCTAAAGCTACATATAAAGACACTTTATAAGACTAATGTAGTGTGCAGAGCCGAGGGATAAAAATGGTTGTTGTAAACAACAAATTACTGCAACAATCACATATTCACAACTCAGATGACCCATATCTTTTATTTCTAAATCTTCCATTCTTTTCCTCTTTTAATTTAGCAACTTTTCCTCAATCCTCACCAAGGTTTAGTATTAACCTCGCCCTTCAACTTTCCTCCCATTAAAGAGGTAGACATGGTCTAACCTACGTCCACCTCAAAACCTCAACATTGGGTACATTCTTGTGACACTTCACCTTGGAATTTTATGGCCCCGCCTTAGCATTAGAAATGCCTTATAGCTGCATCTCAGAAACCAAAGGGAGACATCCATCCCTTATAAGAAACAACTTTCTCTAGAAGATTAATCAATCATAACATCTGCTCCAAACATTCTCAATTTGTGTTATATGAGTTTACTCTGAAAAATGAAAAACTTGGAAAAACACCACACTTAAGTAAATAAAATAAATAACTTAAAATAAGTCTTCGTTTATGTTCATATATTCTCATTTCAATCCCGACAAACTTATTAGTAGAAGCATCTTGGATATTTCTACATGTACACGCCTCGTTCATGATTATCAGGACTCCTCCATTCATTATTAATGTACCCGTTCAATAGAAAAATGCAATTTCCTAAGACAGTCTACCGGACATAGAAGTTAGATCATGTGACCACAAACGACAATAACAAGAAAAAAGTATACAAAATATTTACCTTGTGCCATGGATGTGCCTTTATTTGAGGAAACCTAAAATCGGTATAATTTGGATTCATACAACGAATCTCCTCCCTGGTTGGAGTTCCAAGAACCTGAAGATAAAGCACATGAAACTACAGAACTATGACAAATTTGAATTACTTTTTAGAGTTAATAAGCATGTGGCACCTTGATAATTTCCACGAGCTGGCCCACAGCGTTCTCTCCAGGAAACAGTGGCTAGATAATTGAATCTTACATCAGACCAATATATAAATGCAAAAGAAGCAAATAAACAAACATCATGATTCAACAAAGATCGAATATAAAGAATCTACTAACTTGTCCCAACAGAAGTTCAGCAAGGACACAGCCAGCCGACCATATATCAATAGAGTTAGTGTATTCTGTTGCACCAAAAATCAGTTCAGGAGCCCGATAAAACCGCGAACAAATGTATGATATGTTTGCTTCGCCTTTCACCTGTTTAGGATTAAATTTCGTCAATTATAAATCACACCAAGCACAGTCATCATTTTTTTAAATTGAAAATAAAGTAGCAGATGTACTATTTGAGGGGACTAGTTTTTAACAAATACTTTACAATATAAAATGTAAAAACAGGTTGTCAGCCGCACAATGGCAGCATTAAAGAAAATAACTTGTGGCAGCACTTCAAACAATAAAACTAACATGTAACATGAAACATGAAGAAACTACAAGTAATTGCAATCTCCCTAACATGATCAACAGAGGGAAAACTTGGAAAATGCTAACAAATCATATGTAGATGTTCATGGAAACAAATAGATTAGGAACGGGAACAGGAACAGGAACAGGAAAAGGAAAGAGTTTCACTTACTAGTACTTTTGCACTTCCAAAATCACATATTTTAACCTGATGAGTAAGAGGGTTAACCTGTAATAAAGTAACAAATAATATTACTAAACAGACTACAACTTTTCAACTCAATTTATTAATTTTAAATTACTATTAAATGCTTACCAGGACATTTTGAGGCTTCAAATCTCTGTGACATACTCCAGCAACAGTATGCATGTACGCCAACCCCCTGAAAATCTACAATACATTTCCTAATTATTATGTTGAAATGATATGGATATTAGAAATAGCTAATAATGAAGTTCTACACATACTTGGTATGTATAAAGTTTCACGTAGATGAGGGGCATTCTCTGGTTTGTGTTGCTATAGTGCTTCACGACCTTATACATTGTTTCTGGCACGTATTCCATAACTAAATTGAGAAAAAGCTCATCTTTGCTCGTAGTTGAAAAGAAACAATGCTTCAAAGAAACAACATTTGGATGATCCATAGTCCTCATTAACTGCAGTTCACGGTTCTTGTATCTTCTATCTTGCAAGACCTTCTTAATAGCCACGGTCTCCCCAGTTTCCAGGCACTTTGCCTATGTTAAGCAAAAAATTAGTTCAATAAAAATGTCAGAATGACCAAAATAGCAACAAAGTTATATCGATATACCTGAAACACAATTCCAAATGAACCAGTCCCCACCACTCGCTCGGCCATATAACTTACTGTCTGCATGAAGAATCATCCAATACCAATTAGATTTCACCTCTTAATTTTCCCCTTTTGTTTGAGCAAGCTCAAAAGTGCATATCAATATTCACTTGCATAGACAAATACATGAATTGGGAATCACCAAGATCATAAGCATTCAAGAAGTGGTTTTACCTGCTTGGGTTCTCCATTTTTACCCCCAATGGTTGTGGAAATTATGTGACCAGTGACAGCACCATTCCCGTCCATTACAAGATCAGCCATCTCCTACAACAGCAATTAAATTAAACAAGAACAATTTATGGCAGAGTAGAACAGCATTTGAACAACTTAGAATTAGTTCAATAAATAAGATTTAGGAACCATATAACTAGGTAAACAAACAAAATTCCTTACTGCTCGCAGTAGATCAAGATTTTTAATTTATTTTAACTTGATTCAAGAATCAATCAGAGGAAGTATCATAAATTATCTTGTGATACTAACCAAGGATAAGCACTAGCAACCTTGACAGGCACTCCAGATCTCATCATCCCTCATGAGAGCCCGGATTAATGTATGAGGAATTGTTCAATTAAGATCAGATCATGAATCAAGAAGCGGAAAAAAATAACCAAACTCCTAATCTAGTCCCTGATCTGCTACCCGAAATCTAAGCCAGAAGCAATTCACCTCTATCGAAAAAATTAAAAAGTCAAGGAAAAAATAAGCTCAATTTGTTAAAAAGGGTTTATTTTGTATCCAATCTAATTTTACAAAAACTAAAAACGATTTTGTTTACCAGAATTCGAAAAATACATATTAAGAAAGGCTATTTCTTTTCTATTCTTCCCCCATAACACAACCAAGCAAAGAGGAAAAAAATTAACAGAAAAAAATTTAGCTATATTTTTTTCAGAATTTTCTCCTAAATAAACACAACCCATAAAAAAAATAAAAAAAATCCAATCTTTTTGTAGGAATTATAGAAAACGAAATAAATTATTACCTTATCGTCGGCCATAATAATAATACTGATGAAATAAAATTCCGACGAGGAATCAAACCAGAAGGAGAAGAAGAATTATTTTGCTTTTGATTAGGTTTTTCTTTTATGGCCTGTTCGTGATTGTCGGCAAGAAAAGAATTAGAGAGAGAAAGATAAACAGAGAGGACCCATCAAGAAAACAGCACCCATGTGATTACAGCTCTTCTCCTTTTTGGTCTCTCTCTCTCTCTCTCTCCAAGAAAGAAAGAAGAAAAAGGTTCCCTATAAATATTATTTAACCAAAAATAAGTGAAAATATAAAGAAATCCAGGTAATTATAGAGTTGGATTTTCTTGTTCTTTTGTTACGAGTGGATCACTACACAAATTTGTTTGTAGATTAGTTACTCTTTTTTATTTTGAAAGTAATTGTTATTTAAAATCAAACAACACTTTATTAATAAATAATATTTATTCAATTATTGGAATTTGGATGATTGTCGAGTGATGTGAGAGTAAAATTTTGGTTGTTTTATTCTATTTATATTTATAGGCAATCATATTCGCATCATTCGATTTTCTACTTGTACATAAAAAATTGTATATAATAAATTACATATTATGACGTAGAGGAAAAAAATTGAATGAAAAAGTTAATTATATTTTAAACTGATAAATGATAGAGTGTCATTTAACATTATATAATCTATTATGTAAATATTGACATGCATATAACAAAATCTTTCACATCATAGTTCTTATAGTTACTCATTGTATCACTTATATTTCTAACTTTTTTCAATTGATTCAATTTTCAATCTTTCATTAATTAGCACATGTTTTGTTTGATATCAATTTTTTGTTCAAGAGATCCATCGAGAGGTGTAAATGACTTCTTTGCGCATTCTATTTTTTCAAACAAAAAAAAAATATAAAGTACGAAAAAAAAAAATTATACCTCATTTTAAAGTGCGGAAATAATATATTTTGAAAGAAATTATCTTCAAGGACGCAATGTGTGAATTCATAAAACATTGAAGATATAAGAGTCTTAAGGAAAAACGTTATGGAAATAATTTTTTTAACGAGCATTGTTGAGTAAATTAAAATACAATTAAAATGTAGTGCAACATAATTAAATTGTGATGTAAATATAATTATCACATATTTAATATTTCAATAGTTCCATTTTGTCATTGAGAATACTTTTTTTAGATTTTATATTCAAATTTATTTCTCGATGTATATTCAAGTCTATTCAATTATTTTAGGGTACAAACTAATTCTTCAAATGCACGTTTACAATATCTAATTTCAAAATTATTCAATTAATCTTTGCATACAAATTAATTGTTGGAAGGAAAAAATTCAAGTTCTCTAGGAGTGTGTAGTACTCAATATCCTTGTCATTAATTAAATAGCCGGACCTAGACGTAAATAAATACTACACATTAATTAAATATATAGTTACAAAGAATATTGAATTTAATAGTCCAATTATTTATTCAACAAGCATTTTTAATGCTATGCCCTTATCTTGTAACTTTACATTCTTTAGTGCAAGATTAAATCTTGAACATTTATCATTTTCAAAATAAATGCATCTCAAAACTGAATCTTATTTTAGAAATTATATTTTTTTTTTTAGTATGGAATATATGTGATAAGGTAATGTATGAATTAGACTTCCAATTCTTCCATTTGAATAATTCAGAGAATAACATGTGTACATCACATCGAAAGATGGTCAAATTTATTTTTCGATCATAAAAGCTTAAAGAGGTGATTAGGTCCCTTTGTATGTTAAAAATTATAGGGTTATTTTGTTTAATTGTTTATTATATGTAGAATAGTCTTTTTAATTTCATTTGTTTAGCTTATATATAATCTCTTTATATTTAGATTAAATCATCTTTTTTGTATTCAATTACATTGTGCAGAATCAACAAAACACACACTAGCCTCATCTCTTTCTTTATTTTTCTTGGATTATTTAATAGTTCGAACGCCCTTGCACCAAGTTCATGTGTCATTTGATAAAAATTAAAGGCTAAACATATTTATACCTAAGTTTTTAATAATTAGACTGTATTTTAATTGCATGAAATATTAATAAAATTTACACATTATCACATTTATTTATTAAACTTTTTCCATCGCATTTTTATTCTGAAATTAACGTAAATTGTTCCTAATTATGGTTTTTTCTCCAAATTTTCTTTAAGATATAGAGTTTAAAAAAAACGTTTTTACCCATTGTATTTATTAATAAATAAAATAAATAATAACGCAAAATATAATTAAATAATTTACCCTCATTTTAAAGCACGTTGACAATATTTTTGGAAGAAAACAATGATTAATAACAAGATTTTTTTATCAATGAAATGTTAAAAATAGGAATGTGATGAAAAAAAGTTAAAAATACAAGTGTGATAATGAATAAAAGTTAATTACCTTTAATGTAATTAAAATGTGATGTATTTACAAAAAAAAAAAATGTGGTGTGAATATAACCACCCAAAAATAAATCCAACCCGGACTATATGTGAACATCATTTTAAGATTATTGTATATAAATACTAGTGTGACACGTGTAATGCACGTGTCAATGTCATAGTATAGTTGGCTACATAATAACGTAAATATAAAAAAAAATATTAATCTTAAGTATTAATTAAATTATACTTAAAACACTTGAAATGATGATAGGTGACAAAAATAATATTAAGGGTGTGTTTGAGCCAAATTATTTTGGAAGAATGTATTCTGAAATAGTAGATTGATGGAGAATGTGTGGTTGAAAAAAAAAGGAAAAGTTATTGATATGATGAAAAATATTATTTTATTGAAGAATGTGTAGTTAAAAATGAGTAGAAGAATGAAAATGAAAAGTTTAATGTGTAGCAAACACGGGCTAAGAGATTTGATTCAAAACTTATTTTCTAGACTTTGCGTTTGAAGGTCTCTCTGTTCTTTTTAAAAAAACACAGGATATAAATGATTAGGTGTTGATGCCCTGTTAAAGAGATAATGAAGTTCAATTTAGCCTTCTTTTTTCTACCTATTGAGGTAAAACATTATGTCTCCTTGATATCGTGCTCATAGAATCTCCAATTATATGTATTAGTTGTACCAGTTTCTAATTTCTTTATCAAGATATAATGCAAGATATATGTAGTTAAGACTAATTAATTAATGATAATACATTGTAGAATTTAGGACAAATCAAGGGTCTCTATCAGTATTAAAACCACAACACAAAGAAAACTTCCATCATAGAGGCAAAAAGAATGACAAACGATCACATAACTTCATAAATTCCGTCGAATATCTTTTCAGCATGTTCTAATTATACAGTAAATTAAATCCATTTAAAAAAAACCAAAATAATCCACTTCATAGAAGATGCTTGTCTACCAACACTGCATGATGTAGGAGGATTCTTCTGAAAATCATTAAATTCCTTCAATACCCATTTTGACGCCATAAATTTACCATTTTTTAACTGTAGAAACTGAAGAAAAATGAAATTGAGAGAAATTGGTGTGAGTATGGGGTAGAAAAAAAAATTAACGATTATGATTTTACGTTTAATAATTTAAGATAATTTTTATATTTAAACTTAATCAACAATATATTTATTATTATCACTTTTTAAAGTTTTTTTTAAAAAAAATTAAATCGATCCAAATGGATATTCATATCTTGAAATATCGAATCAAACGAAAAATTGTAGGAAAACAAAGTCGAAAAAAAACATTAGAATGTGGTTGTGATTGAGATTGAAATGAAATATAAACAATCACGAGTCACGACTTTACGTTTCACAATTAATGTAAAATTATTTTTGATATTTAAAATTTATCGATCATATATTTAT
>CAIGRF010358280.1:0-10888 GCA_903798235.1 Fraxinus ornus | reverse complement strand
CGACCGGTGGTAGTGCGCGACCTTGGCCATCACCGGAGGTGGAATTTCCGACATAAACCATTTGCGCCAGATTGGATTTTTTGCTAAATCTAATGTTTTTTTTTTAATGATTGTTGGTTGGAAGTTGTAGAGGGCAGTGATATGATGCTATTGGTGGTCGTTTCCGATGGGCGTGGTGGCCGGAAGGTAGAGGATTGAGGCTCTACAGTTGGCAGCTCACCAAGGAGAAACAGGGGTAATCGTTTTGGTGTTTTCCGCGTTTTGGTTGCATTTGTGTTTTTTGCTAGAAAATCCTCAAAACGTTGATTTGCAAGTTTTGAGTTTCCTTCACAAATTTATTTTTTTGTTTTCGAAAACGCATTTTCGAAAATAAGAAAGAGAACGCGTTTTCACTGTTTTGAAAAATTGAAAATAGAAAACGATCCGAAAACGACAAAGAGAACAGGGCCTTAAGTTTTTCACCTTTAAGGATAGATAATATTTCTTTTAACTTTTTTTTGGAATTTTTCTTTTAATGAACATTCCTTTTGGTTATCATGTCTATAAAGAAAATGTGTTGTTGAGATTACTAATTTGATCTCAGCTCTCTCGTTGAATTGTTTATCCACCAAGCATTGTTATGAAGAGTAACGTTTTTTGGTGCGAGATTTGAAGTTTTGTACGTCTACCATTTTACCGTAAAATACATCTTGAAAGTAAATCTTATTTATGAATATGTTTGAAACTTGTTTATAAATAGTTTAAATTATAAATAGATATAAATGTGTGATTGATAAGCGTAATAGTGCTTGTTGATTCGACAAAATGTGTGGATGAAAAATTATTTAACCGATAATAACAATTCATAACGTGCATGATTTTAATGGATATTGGTAAGACTTGAACTCAAAACCTCTAATAACGATCCAAAAATCTTCATTTATTTCATATCATTCTAGCCATTTGATTCGCCTCAAATTCAGGAATTCAACATCATTCAAAGTAAAAAATGCAAAATAATAATAATCATGATAATAAAAAAAATGATTAAAAAAAATATAGTATTAGATTACATTTATACTCGTTTCAAGGTGACAAAAACATTAAATAATTAAATAATATGGATAATGAGAATGACACGACACAACAAATAAATGAAATAAAAGGAAATAGAGTTGTGATTTCTTTCTTTAAGAAAAGTAAGGTACAATTGTATGTAGTAAAATGAGATATAATTGACTTACATCCAATACGCGGAGTAAACTTAAGCTGCTTCTTGTGATAAGATCTCAAGCTCAGCCCACCAGAGGGGAGAAAGTCTTGGTGCTGCTGCCTCAGGCGATACATCAATCACTCCCCGCAATTTCTGAACTATTTCTTTCATCGTTGGCCTCTTCCGTGCATCTTGTTGAATGCATCTTTGGATTACTTCACACACCACATTGAGTTCTTTATCTTTGAAGGACTTCAAGGTTGGATCGATCAAGTAGCTGATCTTCCTCATATCATTCAAGTATTCAGAAGCCTAACAAAGTCGAAATAATATAAGATTATAGAATCGAAATATACAATTCTAGGAACTAGCTAACCAGAGGCATGTTGTTCAAAACTTCAACAATTTCCAACTACATGGAGCCTAAGCCTAATTATACGGTTCACTTATCCACTGCAAAATGTCATTCAAAACATCAAAAGTTGGGTTTAGGGGCATATTGGAGATTCTATTCACGTACTAGGTGTCCTTGTATTCGTATGCATTTCTTAGGGCGCTGTTTTCCTTCAGAAACAAACTAAAAGGTTCAACTTACCATCATAACATTCTTCTCATTCATCGTAGTGGAACACTATAATTTTTTGCGCATTTTGCTAAGTTTTCTTATCTTATGTTGTTCTCATAAATAAAAAGAATGAATTCATCCATAACAACAAATTTAAACAAATAAGAAGCGAATCCAACAGACAGATACCCAGTTAATGAGAGGCCCTTGCTCTTCGGAGTATGGAAGTTTTCCAGTGATAATTTCAAGCAACAGTATTCCGAAACAGTAAACATTTGTTTCTCCGTCAGCAAGTGGTGGGAGTTCAGAATGCTCAGAGTCATTTTCTGGATTCTTTGACTTGGCAATAAGTTCTTTCCAAAAACCGATCTCTGCAACCTGAAAAAGCGATCATTTATTTCATTAAAATTGGCTGACAATGTATGGCGGAATTTTTCACAATAGATTTCTAGCAATAGTCAAGATAAAATTAACACGCTATGGTTAAGATGACTTCTTTTACACTACAACGCCAATTTTATCCTTGTTAAAAAAGGTTCCTTTTTCACAGTGCTGCCCCCTCCTCATTTGCAGTTTCTCAAGAGCTCCCACGTAAATGCATATAGTGGATGGGCGAGGGAAAGGGCGACAAGGAAAATGGGGATGGGAACAGGGAGCAAGGGGAGAAATGGGGTGCACTTCATAGATATAAAATATTGCATAAACATTGATGAAGAGAAAGAAGCCTACTTTAGGAGCATAATCATCTGTTAAAAATATGACTTTTGAAGTCAAGTTGCAATGTGCCAGCGGTGGATTCAGATCATGCATGTACTGAATGCAATAAGCCGTACCCATGATTATCCTCATCCTTGCATTCCAGTCGAGATGTTCAAGTTCTTTAACTGAAAGAACAAAGAATCCAATTCATAAAAACACACCAAGTATCCAAAAATGACGAGCACGAGGATTTTTTTTCATATTTCTCTGTGCTTAAAATCAAGTCCAGATTTTTATTATAATTTTCCTGAACATAATTTTTGAAATTACTTTTTTAACTAACAAAACTAACTTCATAGAAAGTAAGTGTTTTCTATAAAGTAACTTTTAAGAACAACCAAACAAGCTCTTTCTACAACCAACACACTACCGTGCAAATGCTCGTAAAGAGTGCCATTTGGAGCATACTCCAAAACCATCATCCTTGTAAAAGGTTCGTCCTCTTCACAGTATCCAATAAGATTAACAAAGTTCTTGTGATTCACTCGCGACAACATGTCAATCTATTGAAGTGGCAAAAGAAAAACATTAGTAAGTTTGAATGGAATTCACAAGAGATATTCGTACTTTAATAATCATTCAAGTCGTTCCAAAAGAATGAACTAACCTTCTTCCGAAATGTCGATTCACAATGTTTAGACCAATCTTTCAGAGATGATATAGCAGTCGTAACAACAGCGATCTCTACTCCACTGGACAGAGTTCCCTTGTACACAGTCGCTATATTTTCATATGTATTAATAATATTGCTGAAATCCTCGCATGAAGTTTCTAGCTCGGCTCTGTTTAACTTGGGAACCCCTGCAAGTTAAAGCACTTGCATTTTATATTTTCTATTACCAATTCTCAATGAATTCTGCTTCAAGTTTCTCCTCACTTCATATCCAGATCAAGCAAGGAAGAAGAAAAAAGAACAAAATCTATCCAATCAGGGGAAAATTGAACAAAAAGAAAATTATTTTGAAACCATTTTATTACGAATTTCTCTTAAAACTAGCCTTTTCATACCAGGTTTTGGACCACAACGAGCATGCATACCTGTAACAAATGCTTTCTGCAACTGCCCACTCAATCCAGTTTTCCAAGGACTTAGTTTTTGGGCCGCTCTGCTTCTGCACATGATAATGACGGCCACCACAAAAATGAGCAGGATAACTGCACTTGCAATCCCAACGATATACTTCCACGCATTCTTGAATTTTTCACCATCATGAGACGGTTTATCAGTTGGTTTACTTACAGCACCAGAAGAATCAGGAGGAGGATTAGTTGTGTTATGTGTCTCGTTCTGTGGAGGTGGAGTGGGTGATGGTATGGGAACAGGAGGTGGTCCCTTCCTATTTGGTATAGCTGGAAACGATCCGCTACTCCTGCTGCTTGGAACAGCAATGATAGGATCTGATGGCGACCTAATGTTGGCAGGGGCAGCAACAAGGTTACTTGACTGTTCAACTAGTATACGACGTGCATTGTTTGCCACGTTCTTTACATTTTCGATGACATATGGCTCAAGAGCACCTAGAAAATGCAAGAAAAATATCATTTGACAAATGCATACCCTAGTTGATTAAAGAACTGAACTTGCATGTTTATTACAATTTGATCATTCCATTATATGTCCTCTAGTTTGACAAACGGAAAAGATGAGGTGGAAATCTAGTTGGTAAACAAATTAACTGCCCACATCACTTTTTCTGTTACTCAAAATGACAGAGTGACCAAATGGAACAAATGAAGTGCTAAAATTTTAATGACCATCAATGGATTCATCCCAAGGAAAAAATGCCAGTGCTTACTTGGTAGATTGCTACAGCTAATACCAGCATAATTGTGCAACGATTTGCTTCCAAACCTTGATAAAAGACAATGTTTTTCGTGCATAAAACAACATGAAGAAAAAGATGAAAAATTAGCACGATTATTTTTATGGTAAAAACCTTTGGTTACTTACAAAGGGAACATATTGAAGTGATGGATTAGGATCTCTCTAATTGATATCAGAAATGAATCGAGCTTCGTAGATGGTCTCTGACCACTCTGCCACGTGCTGCACAAGACGTGATTAACATTAAACGAAAGTGTATAGAAGACTAAATCCAAATATGCTTCTTACTGAGTGATGAAACTGTGAGTAAGAAGTCAAATGTATGACAATTATAATCATATACATATTAAGATTCACCAGAGGTAAGAAATTAGTATAAACTATAAACTGTCGTTTGGAACAATTAGTACAAATTATATCTCATCACGAGTTTATGCATATAGGTGGTTTAAGTTTTAAAAGGCAATTTAACATGTGAAATACACAGAAGTAATATGTTACCAGTGCCCAAATTTTCTATTCACATAGCCAATTCCAGCAGCAGTAACAGTTTCAAGATTCTCATCGAACTGTAAATCTGCAAGCGAATTAAGCTTCCCAATCTCAAGAGGAAATCTTCCTTCAAATCTGTTGTTACAAAGAAACCTAGAGCGAAATAGAGAATTTAGCAAAGATAATATATTTGTAGCAGCATGCATAAATTAGTGTTGGCAGATAAAAAAACTCACAAGCGTTTCAGTGAATGCAGTCCGCCTAATTCTGCAGGAACTGATCCATTCAGATTATTATTCCTCAAGTCCAGCACTTCCAGTTTCTTAAGCTGCCCAAACTGAGGAGGGATGGTGCCCGAAAAATGGTTCTTGGAGAGGTTACTATGATCAGTAAAAAGGTCCGAGTAAGATCGAATTATAAAAATTTGAAAACAATACATATAGAGAATATTGAAGTCCTTTGTTATCAAAAAGTGAAAAAAGAGGTTTAGGGACTTGATTGATTAATATAAAAGTCCATAAAGAAGTTGATACTCACAGGAATCTTAAATGAGTAAGATTTCCAAGCTCGGGAGCCAATATTCCTTGCAAGTACTGTCCATTGAGATCCCTATTCACAAGAGTAAAAAATATAAAGATAAAGGAATATAGCCATTCTTCCATAAACATGAAGAATATAATAGTATGGTGGTCTTATAAGTTTCAGAGGAGTGGGCAGGATGGGATGGGATGGAGGGAAGAAACTATTCAAAGTTCTGCTACTTCAAGAGATTTGTTGGAACTTAAGCATGAAGGCATCACATCAAATAGGCAATTAAAATTGCTATATTCATCTACAATACTATATTTGTGATTTGGAGTAGATAATAAGACATAAGTACTTACAACTTATACACTTCACCATTCAGACAATGAACACCTGACCAGGTGCACGGATCACAGTCATTAGGATTCCAATTTGCTAAAGCTCCAGATGGATCGGATTCTACCCTTGCTCGGAATTCCGACAATGCTAATCCTGCATTTGCATTTCTATCAAGTCAATAATGATACTGGTGGAATTGTTTGGTAGGGATGCATGGATAGTACTTGACATTATTTAGGAAGAAAAATAAGCTAAAATACTATCCGTCTAATGCTGCGTATCAAATATGCATTAAGCACTCAACATTTCTAAACCTCACATGCGGCGGAAAAGAATTGGTTTCAAACTCGAACAAGACATTAGTACCTTCAGAATTGAGAGAACAGCCCACCTGAATCTCCAAAACAAGAATCAAAAGCAAAAAACATGATAAGTGGATTCGATTAGTCGTCCACATACCCCCCATTGCTTGCCAAACCATTCGTCGCAGCAGTGCAGGCAGTTCTGATTTCTGCCAACAGCCAGGACTCTATACAAGCTGCAATACAAAATCGCCAGTTTTCTTGTGCAAAATAACCCTCCGAGCAATGCAGTATTACTCGGAACACGACAACAACTACAATTTCTTCTCACAAAACCAAGAATGTTCAACGTTCCATGCGAAATCACCAGCTTCCTCGTGCAAAATAACCCTCCGAGCAATATAAAATTACTCGGACACAACACAAATAATGCAAAAACAACTACAATTTAGGCTCACAAAACCAATAAAACTGCAGATATACAAATACACTATAAGGCACAACCTATATAACAAACAGAAGAATCTATATTATCATTCTTCAACGTAGTGGCCGAATTGGGGTCTCTCATCTTCAAATACTATTTAAATTAGGCCTATAACACCTCCGTTTTCACGAACAGTCGCATAAACTGGCTCAATGAATTATCTCCAAGATTTAATATTTGGCTGAAAAATGTACGAAATGTCACAAAATTATCAATCCTCGTTCTTGAATAACGTAGCACAAAACAAGGTTATCCCATAAGCGTAATCATAATCGTATCAAAAAAGAATATATCAAAACAGAATAACAATAAGAACAAGCAATCTATAAAATGAAAAAGAAAAAAAAACAAAAAACAAAAAAAAACAAAGGTCATAAAATTTAAAGAGTTGCAGAGTAAAAGCTCACCTGAAGAGGAGGGAAAAAGGGCAGTTGATGACGATACAACGAATTCATTAGCTGCCTGTAATTTGAATCCCTTTTCCAAAATTCTTTTTCTCTGCAGAATTTTTTCAAGAAATGCAGTAAATGGAAAAGGTGGCAGATTATAATTAAATGAATTTGTGTGACACTCAAAATGGCAGCTAGAATTAAAAAAATAATAGAAGGTAAAAATTGAAATGCAAAGAATTTGTGTGTGATTTTCTCGACTGCCCTTTTCCAGGATGATCTCAGAGGTGAAAGCTCTCTTCGACCATCATACTCCGAACGATGAGAAAGGGAAAAGAAAAAAAAAAGGTTTTCTCTCTCTTGTTTTCTCTATCTAAAATTAGTATTTGTTTCTGCTTCTTTCACTCTCTCTCCTACACCCTTTACACAACCACCAGACACGACCACCCTCCACAAACTACGTACATTCCTTATTTTTCTGGAAAAATTTCAACATTAGTCCTCAACCTATTGTCTAGTAGCAAATTGATCTTGAGACTTTAAAAAGGAACAGGTTGATTCTCAATAATTTATTATACATGCAATGCCTGTCTTTAATGATGAAAACAGTCTAAATATTTGTTTCGTGGGATTGTTTGACAAATTTTTTAATAAAAGTGGATAAAATGTGAGATTTTTTTTAATAAAATTTGATAATATATAGCTAAAAGTTGATAAAATTGTGGATCTATTCTTATAGTTATGAACAGCGAGGTTTATGTATGTTCATAACCGATTTCTACGATTCCAAAGGATTCTTCAAAATAATGAATTTGTTGGTATTTATCTACGTGAAATGTTAAATTATTTTATTTCACTTTGTATATATGTGTATATGTATCAAAATGATGTACCAAGTGATATAAATCGTAATGAGCTTAAAACTCACACCTTCTTTATTGATAATTTTTTAGATTAAAGGATGATCAAAGAAGTTAAATTCACGTGGATTGCGGAGGATTCGAAGGGAGGAAGGTGTTTCGTTTGTGTAGTTAGTCACATTTGAAGAATTTCTACTTCCTACTAGTTATTGTAATTTCTGAAAGATTTTAGTTTATCTTTACTCTTTTAAAGATTGTCTAGTTCTTTTTCTTAATGTGAATATTGTAATTTTAATTGGTTTACGTATGCTGTTAATTTAAGTTGCTAAAAAAGTTAAGACTAAACATTAAGCTTGTAAAGAATAAAATTTTAGCTTTTTGTCCGAATTTTATCTTGCCATTCCAGACAAAATTCTCTGAGCTTTTGGACAAAATTAATGGAATTGGATAGCTCCATGAGTCATTTGTCCATATGCTTTGGAATCATGTCATTTTATTAAGGACTTGGAGGTTCAAAGGAGGCAATTGTTGACGGTTACTCTTGTCCAGCTCGAGAAGATCAAGCAGGCCAATCAATCTGGATCTTCTGATGGTATAATTTCATGATCTTTTGTGTTTCTACATGAATATTTTTGGGAATTTTGTTTATCTAGTAGTGATGCTTTGAGGTTTACTGTCCATTATTGCATCATGAGTTGCATAACTAGGAAATTAATTAGAAACATGCCAGCTTCTGATTATCTGTGCAGGATAATTTATTTGTTAAGTTCGGATTCAATGTACTTCTCTGTGAATTTATATGTTCGATTAGGTTTAGTCTCAGAGACGTTTCTGATAGACAAAGGACTAAATTTCTAGTAAGTTTGTGGAAGATGTGTATCCATGTGTTTGTTTACTTTGGATATGGAAAGCTTAGTTCGCATGGATGGGGAAAAGGACTTATATGACGACATCCATGTTGACAGAAGTCAGTCGGCATTTTGGGGGTGTGGTTAGGCGTGCATGAGAAGTTGCGGTTTTGTTGTTGGTTAATGTTGCTTGTATTTTGGTTTTTCTTTTAGTTATTAAGGCGCTTGAGAATTGAGGTACTCTTAGCTGTTTTTATGATTTGATAAAAGGAAATCTATATTTCAAGTGTTAAGTTGTGAAGTTTAATTATTGTTGATTCTAATAATTATTTTCCATTTCGCGGAACTGGTTGTGGATCGACCTCCACAACGAAGTCATCGCGGGAGTTGGAAAATGGGCAAGTGGCTCCCTCGCAGGGGTGAAGGGGGTGGAGCCCTTGGACCAAAACTTAATCTAAGGACTTTTTAGGAATTTTTAATCTTAATTTGAAGTCCTTCTAAAATTCGGGTTTGTCCTAATTTATCTTATAAATAGGGAGTCATTCTTAGGCTTTATAATTATCATAAAAAAGAGAGAAAGAGAGGTTAGAGAAGATATGAGTGAAATTTTCTTTTGTAAACATTTTTAATCATGGTAAATTACTGTGGCAGCGAGAGAGGAAATAGTCTCACATTGAAACGAACCACCATAAATTTTGTCTTAAGTGTTTTTCTTTGAATTGATTGCTCTCGGTAGAATAAAATTAGGGTTTATAACTATCTAGTTTCAAGAAATTAATGTAAATTAATTGTTGGTTGCGTCATGCTTGTGTTTTTGTTTATTTTGAATAATATGACGACATCCACGTTGGCAGTCAGCATTCGGGGGCTGTAATAAGGTTAAGTGTGCATGAATGCTTGAGGTTTTATTGGTGGCCAATCTTTGCTTTCTTATAGTCATTCTTTTAGTCATTAAAAAGAACGTGAGAGTTTAGCAACTCTTGGCGGTTTTTATTATCTGGTTAAAGAAAATTTTGTTTCAAGTTGTTGCTTTTCATGAAATTAGTGTAACTTAAATTTTGGTCACGTGCGCGTCTGTGTTTTGTTTATTTTGATTATGGAAAGCTTAATCCCAGATTCCCAAGGAGAAGAGGAAACGGACTTACATGACATCCAGTTGGCGGTTGTTTGTCAGCATATGGGGGCTGCGGTAAAGTTAAATGTGTATGAAAGCTTGCAGTTTTATTGATGGACAATGTTGTCTTTCTTTGAGCTATTCTCCAGTCATTAAAGCAGTTTAGAATTTAGCAACTCTTGACTGTTTCTATGATCTCATGAAAGAAAATTATGTTTCAAGTGTTTGCATTTCATGAAATTAGTGTAACTAAATTTTGGTCTTTGTGCTTTGTTTACTTTGAATATGGCAAGCTTAACTCCAAAGAGCAGAGGAAAAGGACTTATATGACGACATCCAAGTGGCGGTTGTCGGTCTACATTTGGTGGCTGCGATAAGGTTAGGAGTGCATGAAAGCTTGCTATTTTATTGGTGGAAATATTTGCTTTCTTTTAGTTATTCTGCAGTCATTAAAGCTCGTGAATTAAGCTACTCTTGGCTATGATCTTATCAAAGAAAATTTATGTTTAAAGCTGTTGCCTTTCAAGAAATTATTGTAACTTAATTGTTGGTGGTGTGCGCATGTATTTTGTTTGGAAAACTTGTCCAAGAGTATAGGAAAAGGACCTATATAACGACATTCAAGTTGACGGCTGTCAGTCTGTATTTGGGGGTTGTGATAAGGTTAAACGAGCATGAAACTTGCAGTTTTATTTGTAGGTATTTTATTTGTTCTTTAGTTTATAAAAACGTGCGAGTTTTCAAGCAACTCTTGACTTTTTTGATGATCTGATAAAAGAAAATCTATGTTTCAATCTGTTTGTTTTCAAGAAATTTTGGAAACATAATTCTTGGTTGTTCGGCAAGCAATAAATTGTAGTTGGTTGATTGTCGTGTGCAGCGATAATCCTGTTGTATTTTTGTCAAAAGGTTGCCTTAGAACATTTTCCTGTACCACTTAAAAAAAGGGGCTGCTTTGGAGCCGAACGACAATTGTGCTGGTTGTTGGCACAGCAGGGGGATTGAATCACCTTCGAAACTCTTGCCACTTCTTCAGTTCATACTTTGTTTATCTTTTTTATTTTGCATCTAGGAGTATCAGGCTCTAACTGGCTCACCCTATTTTCCTTTTCCTTTTCGAGCATAGGTTTGGCCAAGGTTCTAAAAGGCGTAATGCGTGACGATGTATGGAAGCCGAGCTATGGGCTAGGC
>CAIGRF010358273.1:21280-35004 GCA_903798235.1 Fraxinus ornus | reverse complement strand
GTTGTGAATAATGGGAAAACGTGTAGGAGTGGGATAGGATAGTAGGGTAAGAGGTTGAAACAAGAATTTGACTAAGTCTACAACTAACCACGTCACTTCACCAACATACCTTTCATATACGTATACCCCTATCAATTACATCAAAAGTAAAAATTAATATAATATAAGAATCCCACTTTCCCATGTGACTACTTTCAACTTTCTCTCTCTTTCCTTTATATATATATATATAAAATCTTTAAAAACATAACCTATTGGTACGAATTTTTAAATGAATTAAATAATACCATAAAATGCAATACAAAATAAAATCTTTCGACGTCGATAAATTAGGCTTCGCTCATCCAAATTAACTCTTTCTTGAGCTTAAAATGCATAATTAAATACGATCTATCTAATGAGACTAATATTCACATACTTATCATTTCTCGGTCAAAATCTAAAATATGAGCCAATTAAAACGAAAATTCGATGTATACCATCTTAGTCTTTAGCTTTTCAAAACAATAAAAGATAGCATACAAAAATTTTATTATACTCTATAAAAATTTTCAGGGCATTACAAAAACTATGTTGCATGATGAACAATTGAAACCAACAATGGCCATTACTGCGTTTTTTTATAATAGTATTAGTGTTAGACCAAGAAAAGTAACTTCTAAAACCCTGTGGACCCATTACAATAAAAAATTGAAACCAATTAAGGAGCACATGCCTCAAGGTTTCTGAGGTGTGTGCTATGAGGCATAAGCCTCAATCACGAGGCTTACACCATGAAAAAGTTCTTTCAAAGTGTGCCTCGAGGCATTTTCCTACCGCCTCAAGCTGAGGCGTGCACCTCAAGCGAATTTTTTATGCACTGTAGAGAAGAGATCAAGTGAAGCAAGTGTGCCCTAACTTTCTAAAACCATTATTTGAGCCTCACACGAGGCCCTCATTAAGCACCTAGAAAGTTACGCCTCGACTGCCGTTTGCTACATCCCAAAGCATAAGCTTCCGAGCAGTCGAGGTTTGTGATCAAGTCTTTCTCTTGTTTGGGCTTTTTATTAGTGCTTTTAGCATGCTCTAGCCTCTTATCTTTTTCTGGGTCACAACTATCCCTCGAAAAGAATTTTTAGGAAAGAAGGGCTTGAATTAAAGAAGTTGTCATCCATGATAACATAAAATTTTTGGAAATGTGGACAATTACATTTGTAACCTTTTGGGTGGGAGAATATTAGAGAAAAACACATTTAATGACTAAGAAAGTTTATTCTTGTTAGTTTGATGGACATGGACAATGCAATACAACCAACCAATTTAGGAGGCATTGAAGTAAATGTTTTGGTTAGAGGGTAACTTTTCAAAATTGTGCTGAATGAAGTTTGAAATTTAGTACCCTAGTAGGCATCCTATTGATCAAGTATGTAATAGTGAGAACAATATCCCAAAAAATGTTATAGGAACCCTTTTGTAAATATAAGAGACCGTGTTGCTTCTAATATGTAATTATTTTCCTCTCTGTAATACCTAATCCCGTTCTATTGAGGAGAATTTACATATAATGATTTGTGGATAATGTTAATCTCAACCAGATAATTTCCAAGATTTGAATTAAAGTATTTTCTTTCACTGATATTCCAAGAATTTAAACTTGGCTTGGAACTGTGTTTTTATCATTGCCTAGAAGTCTTTAAACTTTTTCCAACTTAAACTTTTTCTTTTAATCAACCCAACAAATACGATGAATCATCAATGACCATTTTTCTCCGGAAAGAGTAGTTACACGAGAGAGTCTCCAAATATCGCTATGAATAAGTAGGAACGACTTAGATGGCATACATGAGTTTGAAGGTAAAAAAGTACGATAGTGCTTGGCAAATCGACGAATTTCACATTGAAACGGGGATAAATTTTTATTTTTGGGTAACAAAGGAAATAAGTTTTTTAAATTTGGAAAACTAGGACGTCCTAACCTACGATACCATAACATAATTATATTCTCAACGGAAGGAGAAAAGGCATTACTTCTTTGTAAGCATGATAGTTATGCCTGAATTAACATGCCTATGTTACGTTCAGATTTTATATCTGAAAAGAAACAAATGATCACATTTTGGAGCAGTGCAAGAACCTGTTGATTTAGACAAAAAGCTTGAATAGTTAATCTTATTGCTTAGGATATGCTGTTTTTACTTTTGCATTCTCTTGATTTATTTTCAAGTTTCTTTCTGAGTCATGATTATGATCTTATTTGAGACTTCTTTTCCCTTGTTCTATCCTCTATTTGCAGGCAACCTGTTTTCAGCCTCAAATTCATCAAAATGTCTTTGTTGGGAATTGGAGGAAAGTTTGCATGCTTCGGTCAGCTAGTGGCACAACTCCTCCAGTAAAAACATATTGTGATTTGCCCATACATTTTCAAAGAGGAGAAGTTTCCTTTGGCGTTGGTTTTGAACCATCGTTCGCTGATCTAAGTTATGCTTTTACTGTTGCTCTTCGTAGGGCCAATTTGAGCATTAGGAATCCAAATCCTGACGTTCAGCCACCTAAAAAGGAAAAGAGCTTACCGTGGTGGGATGAAATGAGAAACTATATTCACGGGAACACCACTTTATATTTTTCTGAGACCAGATGGAATGTTCTTGCTACCACGGATCCATATGAAAACTCTGATAAACTTTGTATTGTTTCGGGTGATATGGAAATCCAGCAATCAGACGGTCGTGTTTATGTTTCTGCTAAAGATTTTAAGATTTTACTGAGCAGTTTAGAGAGCTTAATGAATAATTGCAGCTCGAAACATTCTACTGGCTTTTCTGGAGCTTTCCTTGAGTCCCCAATTTTCACTGTTGAAGTTACAATGGAATGGGATTGTCAGTCTGGCAATCCTATAAATCATTATTTATTTGCACTTCCCAATGAAGGGGTTCCTCGTGAAAAGGTTTATGATCCCTTCAGATCCACTTTTCTTTCCCTGCAATGGAATTTGTCCCTTAGGCCCCATTTGATTTCTAGCGGTATTCAGTCACAATCCTCTTCCATTAATAGTCATACTGCTGTGGATGGAATTGCCTATAGTCCATTGAAATCAGGAAATGCATCTGTGGATGGACCAACTGTGAATGTTGGTCATCACGATTTAGCATGGATTATTAAATTCTGGTATTTGAACTACATTCCTCCTCATAAATTGAGGTCTTTTTCCAGGTGGCCCCGATTTGGCATCCCTAGGGTTCCCAGATCAGGCAATCTGTCCCTAGACAAGGTAATGACAGAATTTATGTTCCGGGTTGATGGAACGCCAACATGTATTCGGCACGTGCCTTTACATGATGACGACCCAGCTAAGGGACTGACGTTTAAGATGACAAAGCTGAAATATGAACTTTATTATGGTCGAGGCAAGCAAAAATATACATTTGAAAGCATTCGCGATCCTCTTGATCTTGTCTATCAGGGTCTTGACCTTCACATGCCCAAAGTATTTCTAAATAGGGTTGATTGCCCAACTGTTTCAAAAGTACTTCAAATGACTAGGAAACACTCCCAGTCTTCATCAATGGACAAGGTAACAAATGATAAAAACACCCCTACAAGCAACAACACTGAAAAGCACCTTGATGATGGATTTTTATTATCATCTGATTACTTTACCATCCGAAGGCAAACCCCAAAGGCTGACCCTGCAAGGTTATTAGCTTGGCAGGAATCTGGTAGAAGAAATCTTGAGATGACATATGTCAGATCTGAGTTTGAAAATGGAAGTGAAAGTGATGGGCACACAAGATCTGATCCTAGTGATGATGATGGATATAATGTAGTTATTGCTGACAATTGTCAGCGAATTTTTGTGTATGGTCTGAAGCTTCTATGGACTCTTGAAAATAGAGATGCTGTTTGGTCCTGGGTAGGTGGGCTATCGAAGGCATTTGAACCCCCAAAGCCTTCTCCTTCTCGGCAATATGCACAGAGGAAGTTGCTTGAGGAAAACAAGGTGCTTGGTACACCTGAAATGGTGAAAGATGATAACCAACACATGGATCCTTCAAGATCTCAATCTTCATCATCAAATCAAGTCTCAAATGAGAACCCTTCATCTAGTTCAAATGGTAAGTTCTGAACTTTATGTATCTTTTGTTGTGCAGGTGAAATTTAAGAGCAGAAATTTGGCACTTAATTAAAATGATTCAGATGTGTATACAAAGAGAGCTATGTCAATTAAAGAACCACTTTAGACATTCGGTTATGAGCCAGTTCACCACTTCTAGATCCCACCTTGTCTTCCACATATTGGGTTTTGCCAGCCAAAATGTTTGTTCTCTTGCATTATCTAGGCTTCCATGCTGAGAATTTGTAATACAGATCAGCACTGACATATTCGCTAGCTATGCTACATATTCTTTGTTGAAATCCTTAACTTTGCAAAATTGAATAGCATCTTTGTTAAGTTGATATGCAATCTTTGTGCCTAATACAGCAAAGCCTGTCACCTATGACGACTCTGAGGAGGAGGGCACACGCCATTTCATGGTGAATGTTATTGAGCCGCAATTCAATCTTCACTCAGAAGAAGCCAATGTAAGTAATTATCAGCATTAGAACTTAGGACCTGTTTGAGACCCATTCTTTTGCCAAAATGCATTTGGTAATAGTGATTTGATGGAGAATGTGTGGAAAAGTTTTGGGTTTGTGTATAATATTATTTTTTTGAAAAATGTGTGGCTAAAAAGAAGTGAGAAAAAATGTATTTTGAAATTAATGTGGATCAAACATGCTCTTAATATATTTAGAACTTCATGGCAGACCAAAAAGAACACATATGATGTATGCTGCTTTAATAAAACTGTAATAAAACATGTGATGATGAATTTCATTGGTTTGATGTGCATTGCATTGCCTATAAGTTTGATCACGGGTGAGAGATGCTTTTCTGAATTAGAGAAGTGGTCTTAGTAGGTCTTTGAGGATCTTTTGGATTCTGAAGAACAGTACCTAATAACAGGGCTTAAAAGTCGGGGGGGAGAAGAAGTTAGAGAAAGAAAGAACATTAGAGAGCTTCAGCAACTCAGGGTTAGACGAATTCATGCAACACATTACCAAATTTTTGTTTTTATAGTCTACAGAATAAAGAAATTTCTTAAATATTTATGAACCTCTCAAAGACTTTCTCTACTGCACATTGACTAATACCCTTAAACGAGAAACCCCTGACTAATGAAATCTGAGATTAAAGCAAGACTACTAAAAAATCCTGGTAAAAAGTAGGATTGCATTAAATAACTAGTTAAGCCATGGACTATTTTAGCATATATTAGAAAACCAAACTACCTTCAACTCTAGAAACGTAAGAAGTCTTGAGTAAAATATTACAACAGCTTCTTAACAAACTAAAACTCATTTAATTTTAAAAAGTGCTAAAACTCATTCCTAATCCCACTAGACATAGAATTATAGTTTTTCCTCTTCATTTGTAAATATGTTCAGCATCACTACATGCGATACCTTGTCGGACATCAGAAATTTTGTAGTTTTAGAATGGTACATGGACTTCGTTTAGATAGTGACATAACTGGTACCTTGAACTTGAGCATTTTGAGCCAAGTTTCAAGCTTTAACTAGTTTTTAGGCTAGGGGTTGGTTCTGATGCATCAAAGCTACCCTCGTGGTGGTGCAATTAAATATGTGAGCCTGTCCTTTGTGTGTGTGTGTGTGTGTGTGTGTGTGTGTGAGAGAGAGAGAGAGAGAGAGAGAGAGAGAGAGTTTGTTTGTTATATTAGCGGATAAGTTTGTAATAGCTTGGGCATCATCAGATATGTGGAGGTTGTTNGTGTGTGTGTGTGTGTGTGTGTGTGTGTGAGAGAGAGAGAGAGAGAGAGAGAGAGAGAGAGTTTGTTTGTTATATTAGCGGATAAGTTTGTAATAGCTTGGGCATCATCAGATATGTGGAGGTTGTTAAGTTATATAGTCTCTTGGTTTCCATCAGTAATTCGTAAGTTGGGCTTAAGGTCTTTAAGACAAGGGTTTAAGCTCTAGCATCTTCATGTACTAGGGGAGCAACACATGTTTTTTCACATCATCAATCAAATTAGAAGAGCCACAAGCTATTTAGAATTATAATTCTGGAATTAATCTTAGGATGCTTATTCATAGAGTAATGTGGTAAGGCCCTTTATTGACAGGGTAGATTTTTACTTGCTGCTGTTAGTGGCCGTGTTTTAGCTCGTTCATTCCATTCAGTCCTTCAAGTTGGCCATGAGATGATTGAACAAGCACTAGGTGGAGGAAACATTCCAGTTCCTGAATCTCAACCTGAAATGACATGGAACCGCATGGAGTTCACTGTGATGTTGGAGCATGTGCAGGCTCATGTAGCTCCAACTGATGTTGACCCTGGGGCTGGATTGCAGTGGCTTCCAAAAATTCGTCGGAGCTCACCCAAAGTGAAGCGTACTGGAGCTTTACTGGAACGGGTGTTTATGCCCTGTGACATGTATTTCCGCTATACAAGGCACAAAGGTGGAACCTCTGATTTGAAGGTATGTATGAACATTCTGACAGGTCACAGTTGCCAACTACCAACTAAATTGGTACTTAATGTGAATGGTGAAGGCTTTTTCTCTTACTTTATTATCATAGCTTATCATATATTCATTATGCTCCAGGTGAAACCCTTGAAAGAGCTTGCTTTCAATTCTCATAATATAACAGCATCAATGACTTCTAGACAGTTTCAAGTCATGCTTGATGTGTTGACCAATCTTCTCTTTGCTCGGCTCCCTAAGTAAGAATATAACTACAGTATTTGTTTTTCTACTTCGAATAACTGCATTGCTATTTGCTAAATTTGTAATGTTTATGTGGTTTTCAGCAGCACCTTGATAGCCATATTGTTAAGTTACTATTTGATTGATGCAGTGGTTATCAGTGTCAAAGATTGGGGTTTCCTCTATCAAATTCTTTGATTTAGCAAATGATTATGCACTAAATATGTGAGATGAATGTGTTATAATAGAAGAGAGTGCAGTTGTACCTCCTCTAGATACTACAACATTCCAAATGTTCTTCCATATTTCGATACTGAAGTTATAGACTATTGGCTTAATGTAACAGACAGCGAAATGATGAGAAATGTGTAGAATTGTTTACAGCCATATCCAGTTAGAAATGTTCCTTAACTTGTTGAAATGACTTGCCCCATAACAAACTGATTTACGTCCTTATCATGGTTTCGTAATAAACGAGCTGCCCATGTTATCACTCGATGCTAATTAATGCCAAGTTACATTATAGTAAGAAGTGGACCTAGCAGCACGGCAAATATCAAGCTATTCAAAATGATGTATTTTACTTAAGTGAGACTTAAATGTTATTTCTTTCTGTCAATATTGGAGACTTGGAAAAACTATGGTAGCCTAAAAAGTAACAGCAGGGCAGCTAACATAGGTTTTGAAAACTTCAAGCAATTGAAGAATTTTGCCTGATGACAATTTCAGCTGGATTCAAAGACCTATGGATGATAGCATCTTTTATTTGATGAATTTGTGATTAGCATCTGATGAGTTGATGCATAATTTTAGTTTGTCATGATGTACGAGTTAACTATACATGAAAGTCCTTACTACTTTACGTCTATCAGTGTACTTGGTCTTTTTAAGGAATGGGAGTACACCTTACTATACATTTTAACAGTAGCCTAATATTGAAGTTCATGAGCAAGTTTTATTGCAGATCTTATGTATTATTTTTGGAGTACTGTCATATAATTGAAGCCAATTATAACTTGCTTAACCGAGTCGTGCATAAATGGTTCATCCCAATTCTACTGTCAAGAACATGGAAAAATAATTATTTCTCCTAGATTGGTACTCTTACTCTCTTGAGTGAACAGTTATCAAGATATGACTGATATTACATTACCTACAATTCCATTTATTGAATACTTCATGGTCTCAACTGATGCAATTGTTCATTCAGGCCTCGAAAAAGTAGTCTGTCATATTCAGCCGAAGATGATGAAGATGTTGAAGAGGAGGCAGATGAAGTGGTTCCTGATGGGGTTGAAGAGGTAGAACTGGCAAGAATTAATCTTGAACAGAAAGAAAGGGTACAGAAGTTGATCCTTGGTGACATAAGTAAATTGTCGCTTCATGGTGATATTTCTGTTGATGCATATTTAGATAAGGATATGGATCTATGGATGATAACTGGCGGAAGGTCCACAATGGTAAATTCAAAACATTTGCCCAAATGTTTTTATGTTTGCAATCTTTCTCATTTTAACTCTATCTGGATTTCTAATTTGCATCTTTCATCACCGGTCTGTGCTAGTGTAACAATCATTCATTCTTTTCAAGGCTTGATGTGTGCTGTCTTTTCTTTCTTCATAACTATGAAATTTTGTTGTCTATTTTATGGGTTAACTTATCAGGATGTGAAATTGGAGCTATGTTCATATCTGTATTTAAATCAATACGACCCTATATCGAAGCCACAAACATTACAATCTTGTAGACGACCCCTGACCCCTGTTTATCAGAAAACTTCATTCGTGTATATGTGGATGTCTGAATGAGAATGACGAAGAATAAGAGAACTTTAATAACCGTATCCTAATTCCCTACGGGTTCTCAGTTCCATCAAAAGCTCTCCCATGCCACTTGCACTTGAAGCCCTTCTCTACCCAATGAATTATCTTTGGTATCTTGTTTGCTGATTATCTTCATAAAACTTGGCATTTAGTGTCTTATCTGCAGGTTTGTTGTTATTTTCATTTCATGCATACGTGTTGCATCTTCATGTATATATTTCACTCGGGAAAAAAGAAGAAGAATTACATCAGATTTGTAGGATGGTCTATCTCACAAGCAGGAATCTTAGCAGATCCAAATATCATAATATTAGAGATTATTAATGATGTTGCAAATGTTCCAAAAACAATTGAGACAATGAGCTTAATACTGTTATATTCATACAATTTTGAATGACTCCTTTGTTCTTATAGATATGTCCCATTATACTCTTTTACAATTCATGTGGCAACATTTTCTCTTGAAATTCTCATTAAATAATTTTTTCAATCTTAAATACTTGCATTGCCTACGTGTCCTCGATTGGAATTCAAAAAGCACCAAATGCTTTTCTGTATGCTTGTACTTGCCTGTTCTCAGTTATTAAATGTAATAGAATAAATTACATGAAAGGAGTTCATTTCTCAGGTACAAAAACTAAGGAAAGAGCTCATTGTTGCACAAAAGTCTAGAAAGTCTGCATCTGCTTCTCTAAGGATGGCTCTGCAGAAAGCTGCACAGCTACGACTAATGGAAAAAGAGAAAAATAAAAGTCCTTCTTATGCTATGCGTATATCTCTGCAAATTAATAAGGTAGTCTGGGGCATGCTTGTTGATGGAAAATCGTTTGCTGAAGCTGAGATAAATGACATGGTGAGTCTCATGACATATTATGAGATTGCTTTTTTTCATTTTGTTAAGCTCTAATGAATGACTGCAGCAGGGTTACTCATGTAATATCTAGTTTCAATAAATTTCTTTTTGTATCAACTGTTTTATCTCCTTTCAACTTGCTCATAACTTGTTTTGCTCTATGCTAAAGTTTATGTTGATCTATCAGTGAAATTCTTTTGATTTCCTCTATAACGATCCGGCCTCTATGCTCAAATCGTTAACTTACGTGTTGCCGACTTTGGGAGGACATTTGCCCTCTTATGCCTCGCGACTTTTTGTCGTGTCCTTCACGATTCGAATTCAAAACCCCTACATACGAGAAATTTAAGTTGAATCCTAGTACCAATTGGACAATCACAGTATTCAACTTAAATTTCTCATATACAGAGGTTAGTTGCCCAATTGGTACCAGGATTATACTTAAAATCTCTTATATCCAGAGGTCTTGAGTCCGAATCGTTGGAGACACGAAAGAAAGTGGTGAGGGGGGTAAGAGAGCATATGCCCTTCTAAAATAGACAGTACGTAAGTTAATAGTTTAGACATAAAGGTTTGGTCGTTACTAAAAAAACTCACATTTTTTGTAACAACCCGGACCTCATTCTCAAACCGTTATATCATACGTACTGTTCACTTTGAGAGGACCTTTGCCCTCTTATCCTCAATTGATATGATTCAACTTAAGTCTCTTATAAGGCAGAGATCTTGAGTTCAAATTTTGGGAGCCGTGATAGAAATTCGTGAGGGATAAGGGCAGATGCTCTCCCAACGTGGATAGTATGTAATAGGGCACGTGCATTTTTTTGTAACGATCCGGCCTATATGTCCAAACCGTTAACTTGCATACTGGTACGCTCTGGGAGAGATTGAACCCACTTATTCACATATTTCTATCTCATCCCCAGAACAAAACCTTTGCATATAAGAGACTTAAATTGAATCCTAGTACAAAAATGATTCGAACCCAAGACCTCTACATGAGAGGTAAAATGGGTTTTGACTTTTCCAAAGCGGACAATACGTAAGTTAACAACTTGGACATAGAGATCGGATCGTTACCAAAAAAAAAAAAAAAAAAAAAAAAACATAACTCTCTCATATGCAAAGGTCTTGGGTTTCTAATTCCAAGGACGCGATTGAAATCCATAAGGGGTAAGAAGGGCTCAAGCTCTCCCAGAGCGGACAGTACATAAGTTAACGGACTGGGTATAGACGATGGATCGTCACAAAAGACCAATTGGTCAACTTAAGTCTCTAATAAGGCAGAGGTTTTGGATTCGAATCCTACGGACGCGATAAAGATCCGTGAGGGGTAAGAGGGAAAAGGCCCTCCCAAAGCGGACAATATAAACGATTCAACGGTTTGGGCATGAGGCCTAGGTTGTTACACCCTCGCCGGCAAGGATGGTTGCTGTTATTGTTTTCTGGTCAATATGGTCCACATTGTTATCAGTTATATTTAGACTCACTTGGCAATGCCAAGTACCTTTACTAGGATCTCTTCTTCCTTTGTTTCCAATGCACGCCTTGCTATATTTGCACTAATTGTGGAGATAGTGATAATCCTTCATTTTCTGTACGACTTTCATTTCTTCAATGATTCAGCTTGTGAATATTGGTATTAGCCATACGTCATGCTTGTGCCCAATAACTCTGTGGTAACTGATGATGACACATGAATGATTTACTTCATTCGTTTGTTCTCTAAGTCTCTATGAAGTACTTATTTTGCAATTTATTGCTGCAGATATATGATTTTGACAGGGATTACAAGGATGTTGGTGTTGCTAAGTTCACAACCAAGTACTTTGTTGTGAGAAATTGCCTGCTCAAGGCTAAGTCAGATATGCTTCTGTCAGCATGGAATCCTCCGTCTGAATGGGGAAAGTAAGAATTTTTTCTTCATTAATGTTTAATGTTGTTAATCTTGTACAGCTATTTACCTGCTTTTCTTATTGCTTTGTTATCATGCATCTGTAACATTTCATCATATATTTTTATGGCTGGTATAGAATAATGGATTTACATTTTCTACCCTGACCATGCAAAAGAAATGTTACACAGGCTGCCTTAGTGTCACCCCACAAGTAACAGATTCCTTCCCAACTGCTTCATTGCAGAGCAGTTGCTTCTGATAACATGGCACAATTCTTAAAATGACAGTGGATTGAACAATTTCTTTCCTTTTTTTATTGCTTTTTAGAAATTTTTGTTTTTCTAATATGAATCACTACAAACGAAGCCCCACCCAAACCCCAGCCCTGTCAAATTACATTTTGTTATCAGTTTTGTGAGTTTCAGCTGTTGAATCATTTGCTATCACGTGCAGCAAAGTAATTTCCAACACCACCTGAAAATAAAATACTTATTTTGCAAATGCAAATAAATGTTATAAAAGTATGGGTTGCTGACATTGTATGTGTGCAACATGAATAACTTTAAGTTGTGTGAATTTCGGTTCTTCATAGCCCTTCTTATATAGTTCATTAATGTGGAACAATGTTTATTCCTGACATTTTAGTTGTTAGCAAATTTCATGAATTTTTGCTTTCATTAGAAATTTCACTTTCAAACTGATGTAGGGAAAGTCTGTGGGATTACTTTTCAATTATGGATCAACCTAATCATCAAAAATTAGTCTTTTTGTGGCTGTTAGTACTTGTTTAGGGTCTGAAAGGTTGAGAAAACAGAAAGATTATGTAAGTTGAATATAGGTAAAGGTTTGAAGTTTAAAGCTTCAAATTCTGAGAAGAAATGACATTTTGTTCGCCGAGCAGGATGCTGATGAATAATTCCTTTAATATGCTTATTTTATGGTAGATGGAGGAGTTAAGTGTTGAATTCATGAAGATGATTTATGCAGTGGTAAAGAAGAAAAGATTCTTTATCCTTGCAAGACATTTACCAAATTTATACACACAATACGATTCTCAAAAGTCGTCCACTCTATTGAAATAAGGAGATCTCAGCGAAGTTTAGAACAAGGAATAGGTCTGTAAGGTAGGAAGCTTTGTTGTAATTAATTCTAAATCAATACTAGATTACTAAAGACACCAAATAAAATGACAATTTAAATTCATGGACCAAAATTATAGAAAACCTACAAGAATATTAAAATTCCTTTTACTATTAAAACTTTTGAAGAACTACAAAAACTGATCATCAACCAGTAAACTCAAAGGAACCATGGAAAAGACTAAATTGTCGGGTACATTTTCTTTTTGACCAAAAGGTTTTCGTGCTCATTATTTGATCAATTATCTTATATTTTAGCTTCAGAAGTTCATCAATAATTCATCAATGCCTTGTATGAAATTGAAGATTGTTAACCACATCCCCTCCCATGTAGGCTGGGTTCAATATTTTTTCATAAGTGCTCGACACATGCACAATTTTTATTGAATGGGTGGCTGCAAGACTTGAACTTGGGTATTTTGCCTGGCTCTAATACTATTGGCTTGTTTGGATAAAATTATAATGGGATTATAATGAAGTTGATAAGTGGTCATGTGTGGATAATTAGTGGAAAGTAGTCATGAATTGTGGTTAAAATTAATATTTGACTTTGATTTGAAATTATAATGAGCTTATAATTTTATAAAAACAAGCTCGTAGAATGTTAATCAACTCATCTAAGAGCTTAAGATATTATAAAGGGTCACACGTCTTCATCTAAATTTTGTGTTCAACAAAGATGAAAGTGTTTAGGAATTAATTCTTCTCATACCATTTATGGTACTAAGAGGCAAAAGTTCCATGTGAATCCAGAATACCTGATATTTGTCTACTCGTCACAATGAGTGCTCTCTTACACCCACAAACACTCAAATTGATGACCTTATTTACACCTATTATATGGTTTCTTGAGTGAAAAAATTGATGACCTTATTGTCAAGGAGATTGAATAAGATTTCGAAGATCGTCGAAAATTGAATAAGATTACGAAGATCGTCAAAGATTACGACTATTATAGATAGATTATTTTTACCATTAATTAATATTGTAATTGATTGCTTCCATATTTAGTTGTTATTTTGGTTCTATATAATGAGAGAACCTCTCACATAGAGGGGCGTCGAGTTTTTTATTGAGTATATTTGACATGGTATCAGAACCAGTTCCTTAAAATTTTTTCTTGTTTTCTTGGTTAGGTTTTCTCAAGGCGGGAAGAGCTTTTTTGCTCCTCATGTCTAGTCTTCGTCAAATCAATTGTTTTTTTTCATGTTCATGTTCCTTTTAACGTATTAATAAAGTAATTCAAAATCAGTTTTTTTTTTTTTT
>CAIGRF010358243.1:62927-81799 GCA_903798235.1 Fraxinus ornus | reverse complement strand
ATTTATCACTTTAGACAATGTTGGATATGATTTCGATGTTCAGACTTGTTCAGCATTTGTTTGTATCAACCGAGCTGTTGTGCCAGGTCGGTAAAAGACCTTGCACAGCAATGTGAGATGGGGTGGATAGGTGTTTTAACATTTTTTGGAGCGGTTTTTTAATTAGGGGGTCCTCGGGACCCACCTCATGTGAGATAATCTGTACAAAATCTGTGAACCAAAATCTGGTAGAGTAGATAAATTCTTGTTTGTATTCATTTGTAGATTTTTTGAAATGTACAGATAAAAAGTGATTTAAATATTTATAAATAGTTTATAAACATAAGTTAAAATTCGACTTTGTATTATTATGACCTTGACGACTTTCGAGTATTGTTTAGTTCCTCAATAGCTTTATAATATTTTTATTTTTTGAGATACAAGAGTCAGGGAATTTTGTTTTTGGTCTATATATTTTTTAAATTAAGAATAACGCTGTGTAGCACCAGTCTAGAGGGTTATACTTAGCCCCTGTTTGATCCTATTTTTGAGGTAAAATATATTATGGAATAGTAAACTTTTGAAGAATGTGTGGTTAAAAAGTAAGAATATGTGATTGAAAATGAATTTTGAAAAAATACATTTTTAAAAAAATGTGACTCAAGCAGGGGATTAATAAACTCAATTAAATTAATCATATGACATTGCATATCATAGCGTCAGTGATATTGAACATCAGTTTAGGTCAACATATTATAAATCCTATTAAATAAGTCATAATTCATTATTCTTAATTGAACATGTAATATAATTCCACCAGTGGTGTCATCTAGATTGGTGTTAAACATCAGTAGTGCTAAATAATACTCCATCGTCCCATTTATATAGATCGACTTTCCTTTATTTTCTCGTCACAATTATATAGTTATATTCTTTATTGAAAATTTGTAGTTTTGTTCATTTACTTATATATCTTATTTAATTTGTCTAGTTATAACCAATGTAAGAATTGAAAATTAAATAAATTTATTTACTACTTTCAACGATAATTTACTACTAGTTGTTGATAGTTAAATAACGGTAAATAAGAGAAAAAAAATTGGCAAAAATTATTTTTTTCAATAATATTAGATTTCTTAATCATTGTGAAAAAGCAAAATCAACTTATATAAATGAGACGGAGAGGGTATTTCTTTTACATGAATTTATCATTTAATGCCATGTAATTATCATATAAATTAGCCCCGTTTGGGTTCCATCATTTCACATTTTAATGAGGAGAATATTAATTTTTTTGAGAATATGTGGTTGAAAAAGAGGATTTTTTTTTTTTTTTTTTTTAAGATTTATGTATAACACTATTTTATTAAAAATGTGTGATTGATAAGAAAATGAGAAAAATGAATTTTAATCTAATGGGGTCAAATGGAGGTTTAGTGCTTGACATCAGTGACTTCGAAGGACATTACTTTAAAATTAATTACGCAAATTGTTATTGGGTGGGGTTTACCTCTAAAATCAATGCTGATGGGGACTCAAATAGAATATTGGTCCAAACGGTCCACAAAGTATTACAAGGTACAATTTGAAAACTAAATGCTGTGTGATGTTTTGTCTTATGCACAGGATAAACTTTACTTTTGCAATTTCATCATGTTTGGCTTGAACACAAGGGAGGAGGGACAATAATTTTGTTGTTTACCACAATAAATTTTAAAATCATGGTAAAAGAGTGACATTAGTTATTTAGTTATAATCGATCTATCATCACACGTAACACTTTTTTTTTATGATGATCAATCGCTGTAAAAATTGTCATAAAAAGACAATTACGTTGTAGATTATATTTTCATTTTCTTCATTGCAAATGTACATAACATAACAAGTAACAAAACGATCTATGAGTTCCCACGAGAACTATTAGTTAATGCCTAGTTTACTATTTTCACTCCAACATGATTTAAAAATAAAGAATAATTTACGATTAGTTATCTAAATTATTCTAATTAAATTAATTTTACCTAAGTTACACAATTAATTAAAATAGAGATTTGAAAAATGAATATTAATGTTAGGATTTACAATTTCATCTATTAATCCCCTTAATTCGCTAATCGAGGTTCTTTACCTATTGTAGTGTTATGTTTGTGTCTTCTTAATTATTTAATTTACCTTACTTGAATTCAAGTCGATCATATTCACCTAAGCCCCCGTTTGACAACCATTATTTGAATTTTTTTTTTTATGTATTCATTTCTAATCACACATTCAATAAGCCCCCGTTTGATGAACATTATTTTGAAAAAATGATGTTTGAATAGTGTTGTTTTGAAGAATGTTTAGTTGAAAAATAAAGAAAAAGTTTTGATTTTACATGCAAAATATTTTATTGTATCATGTGTAATTGAAAATGGGTGTGATGATTAAAGAGTTGTTTTAAAGGGAGACAAATTAGAACTAAAATATTCAGCACGTAAATTAAAATATTTTCTTACTTTTTAGCCACATTATTCTAAAAATCACTATTCAAAACATTTAATTTTGAAAATAATGATCACCAAACAGGGATAAGTCAATTCACTATATCCACGTGAATCCGAATAAGACTTACTTAAATGTATTTAATTCTAAAAACCCATATGACAACCACAATAATCATAAAAGACGTCCCTACACTTTTATCCAAATTATCAAATTTTATTACGTGGTCCAGATTTATAATTACCATTCAATTTATTATAAATTCAAGTATCATTGAATTAGGCTAATTAATTCAAATCATTAAAATCCATTAAATTTAATCAACACATGAAAATTTAAACTATGAGAATCTTGAAAATTAAATTAAAAGGTCACACATACATTATATTATTTTTCTTAATTAATGATTTAGCTACTTATACTACTGAAAGAAAAGCAACAAAAGAGAATATTCATAATCGGATTTTGAAATCTTGATGAAGGAAAAGTTGGATATTGCATTAAGAGTTTTCTTTTTCGTTCCAAAATATTGCAAACCTGTTTTTTGCCCTTTTGATATTGATTTTCTACGCTTTCCTCTCAAAAATTGTGTGTCCCATAAAAAATACGTCATATGTCGCAGAGAGATAAACTCACTCTTTTTATTTTTCCGTCGCAAATTACAGGTCAATTTCATTTTAAGAGTATTATTGATTTTTATTTTTGTTTTCTAATATGTCCATATTTAATGTACCTTGTCAACAAATATGAACTATTTTTATTTAAATCGTTATTTAATATAGAAGTATATTAGGAAAAAATTATCCCCTCTGCTTGTTACACATTAAAATTTTCATTTTCATTCTTCTACTCATTTTCAATATTCTCGCTGTAAAAACTGTCATAAAGAGACAATTATGTTGTAAATTGTGTTTCATTTTATCTATATTTTTTCCTCAACAAAAGAATCATAAAAAATATTGATTCGTCAAATGCGTCATGGTTGAAAGATTTTGTATAAAAAAAAATAATAATAAAATATCTTCATCATCAAGACGAAGATGAATCCTATGTGAGCTGTCACTAAGCACAATATTATTTTTGGACAACATATAACCCTCTATGATTTCAAGAAAGGTAAAAAAAGGCATTGAACCTTGCTTTACTTATAATGAAAGCAACTAATAGTTATTCCACGAATGTTAAATCTTAATCCACTATACTTACATTCAAAAAGTAGCAAAAGCTAGACTATAAGTATCAAATAATTGACATTTTAAGCTAGACAAAAGTGTCAAATAATTGACAATCCCTTTTTTCTTTTTCCTTTTCTTTTCACAATCCCGAGAAATATAAGTTTTACGAAGAAATAACATTCTCGATTCAAATCCAGAAATCCTTCTTATATAACTTTATCTACAATACGTACATGTGAAAGTGTAGGGAAGCAAACGTTCTTGTGTTTCTATGGGTCGAGAGAAGCCAAGGGGTCATTAGACGATAGATCATTTTTTGTCATTTCAATACTACAACCTATAATCTAACAACTGGGGAAAAGTGCAACGTTGGTGCCAAATCTTTCATTTTGTTGTAGATTACACTCTTAACCTTTTATATTTGCGGCCGCAATCCCAAACCTTTCATTATAAGGGCAGTCGGAATCCATATAACAGATTCAGACCAAAATTCCGTTAGTGACAATGTCGAAATAGTAATATTGACTCAAATGGACAACTTGAGTGAGGGGAAGAAATGGTATATTTATAATAATTAAATATGTTAGAATTTGGGTGTGACCCGAATTCTTTTGTTGAAGTATATTTAAAGCATTGAAGAATTCTAATTGAAGTGCCCATCATGAAGAATTCAAGTTTGGAATGCTATTGGAATCCTATATCAAGTTGAAGTTCTATTTTGGAAACCTATTGGGAGTTGGAAATTGATATTGGACTTGAAAAAGAGTTCGGAGTTGAGAAAATTTGATTTGGAACAATTTTGGAAAATTTTGGCCCGAGAAGCGACGCTCAAGCTCCCGGCCCCTGTTTCCATTTTTTCACGATTTGTTTCCTACTTCGTTTTGGACTCGTATTTTGGGCATTCTACTTCATCAACAACTCTACCAAGAGGGTTTGGACGTCCCCTACATGTTCCCTATAAATACTAGGCTCTTCTATACAATTTAGTAACACAATTACATGTGAGAAAATAGATTACTAGAATTATAGGATCTTTGTAATTTTCTCTCTTCTCCATTATTTCTTGTGGTGCAATAAAATCTCCTAATTCCTCTGCCATATTCTTGTCTTCTTTTATTCTTTTGTTCTTGATCACATACTTTATTTCTTTGCCATATAACTTCAACATCTCAATCCGGTGATTGGTGTCACAACAAGTGGTATCAATCCTAACAAGCGGTATCAGATCAATTCTGGTATTGGCTTGTTTTTGTAACAAGTGGTATCAGAGCCAAGGTTCGTTTCCGCAGAGCGCAAGGTTTGAATTGTTCGAAGTTTTTTGTTCGTGATGGCTTCCATGAAGTATGACATTCCGCTTTTGGATCGGAGCACTAGATTTTCGCTATGGCAGGTTAAGATGCGTGCAGTACTTGCACAACTGGATTTGGATGATGTGTTGTTGGGAATTGACAAGATGCCCACAACTTTGACCGCGGAGGAAAAATTACGGAAGGATAAAAAGGCAATTTCTCACATTCATCTTCATCTATCAAATACTATTCTTCAGGACGTTTTGAAGGAGAATTCAGCAGCTGCTTTATGGTTGAGGTTAGAACAATTGTGCATGACTAAAAGTCTGACAAGTAAGTTGAACCTCAAGCAGCGTTTATATTCTCATCGCATGACAGAAGGAGGATCATTGGAAGATCACCTGGCTGTATTTAAAGAGATCGTCGCTGATTTGGAAACTTTGGAAGTAGAGTATGATGAAGAAGATTTGGCCTTGATCCTATTGTGTTCGTTGCCCGCTTCGTTTTCTTCTTTTAGAGACACGATCTTGTATAGTCGTGATACTCTCACCATAGAGGAAGTGTATGATGCTTTGTACTCAAAAGAGAAGATGAAGCATTTGGTTTCTGAGGCCAGATATGGAGAAGGCCTAATTGCTCATGGTGGTTCTGGAAGGGGCAGATCAAAGACTAAGTTTAGTAATCAAATTTGTAACTACTGCAAGAAGAAGGGGCACTTGAAGAAGGATTGCTACAAATTGCAGAATAAAGAAAAGATGGCTGCAAGTAGACATTCAGAGACTTCAGGCGAAGCAGACATCGCAGAGAACGTTGTAAGTGATGGAGAACTCTTAGCTATTTCTGACATTGAGTCTAAACCGGAAGAGGATTGGATTCTTGATTCAGCATGTGTGTTTCATATGTGTCCTAATAAGGACTTGTTTGCTACATATGAAACTGTTTCCAAAGGTGTCGTGGTTATGGGAAACAACGCATCTTGTCGGGTTGCTGGAATTGGTACAGTCAGATTGAAGCTTTTGGATGGGACAATTAGAACACTTGGCCAGGTTCGACATGTTCCAGATTTGAAGAAGAATCTCATCTCATTATCTACCCTTGATTCAAAGGGTTATGAGTTCTTTGGTGGAGGTGGAGCTTTGAAGGTTTGTAAGGGTGCCCGAATTGTATTGGAAGGACATAAAAGGTCTCAGTTATACATCTTGCAGGGTTGTGCAGAATCTAGAAAAGTCAATCAACACAGATTTAGTACCGTGATGGACATTCAGTTTGGTACAATACCTTTAGGAGCTCATAAATGGTCAGATTTGAAGAATACAACTAAGTGAAATTTCGAAGATATGGGTAATGCCGTTTTGCCATCATCACCTACGGTGCCATTGTATTCAACTGCTAGGGACAGACCAAGTGGAATAAGGTATGTGGATGTTGATTTTGTTGAGCATGCTTTAAATGGAGTAGAAGGTGTACAATCTAGCAAGGGGCCTTCTATAAAAGCATTCGGTAATGATTCTACTTTGGGGTGTGTTACAACCCATTTTGGTTAATTCAAAATCATTATGATTTTTTGGAATCTAAGGTAATTCTACAGAGTAGTGCTTGGATTCATTGGAAGAGGTGGAGTATTTTGTATTTTTTGTATTTTTTGTTGAAGTTAATTTTTGGATTATTGTTGAAGAAGTCAGTTCATTCCTTGGTGGAATTCGTGTCAAGGTGGAGATTGTTAGAATTTGGGTGTGACCCGAATTCTTTTGTTGAAATATTTGAAGTATTGAAGAATTCTAATTGAAGTGCACATCATGAAGAATTCAAGTTTGGAATGCTATTGGAATCCTATATCAAGTTGAAGTTCTATTTTGGAAGCCTATTGGGAGTTGGAAATTGATATTGGACTTGAAGAAGGGTTCGGAGTTGAGAAAATTTGATTTGGAACAATTTTGGAAAATTTTGGCCCGAGAAGCGGCGCTCAAGCGCCAGGGCTGTGGCGCTCAAGCGCCAGCCCCGGCGCTCAAGCGCCCGGGGTGTAGCGCTCAAGCGCCCGGCCCCCTGTTTCCGTTTTTTCGCGATTTGTTTCCTACTTCGTTTTGGACTCGTATTTTGGGCATTCTACTTCATCAACAACTCTACCAAGAGGTCTTGGACGTCCCCTACATGTTCCCTATAAATACTAGGCTCTTCTATACAATTTATAAACACAATTACATGTGAGAAAATAGATTACTAGAATTATAGGATCTTTGTAATTTTCTCTCTTCTCCATTATTTCTTGTGGTGCAATAAAATCTCCTAATTCCTCTGCCATATTCTTGTCTTCTTTTATTCTTTTGTTCTTGATCACATACTTTATTTCTTTGCCATATAACTTCAACATCTCAATCCGGTGATTGGTGTCACAACAAGTGGTATCAATCCTAACAAGCGGTATCTGATAAATTCTGGTATTGGCTTGTTTTTGTAACAAAATAATTAAATAAAAAAAATATAAAGTTCATCTCCTCCAAACTACCCTACCCCGAAAATCAAAAACCAGAAAATCGAGCATTCACAGCTGGCTCTTTCATTGCTCGGATCTTTAGACCAAACAATGTTAAGAAAAGTTGGGATTCTTTGAACATAGTACTGGTTCTTGCTGCTGTAGTGTTTGGATTTCTTAGCAAAAACAAAAATGGAGATAGATACTATGATGAATATCAAACTTCAACGGTTAAACAAAATGAAATCTAGAAACCAGATCGATCAGCCCCACAGCAACGGTATAATTATTCCACAAGTAAAACCCACAATTCAAATCCATCTCAATGGTATGGTTAATATTCATTAGCTAATGAAAATAAGCTCTAAAAAGTTCCACCATGAGGACTAGTAGTTCTTACCCAGATCTACGCAAATTTTCATCAAATTGGAGTTATGGAGATGGTCGACGGCGATTTTATAATGATATACATGTTGATACATATCGTGTTTTCGACTCGAGCCAATTTCATCTCCGCCGTCGAAGCTTAGAAGTTCGAAGCTTAGAAGTAATTGTTGTAGGTTTGTGTGTGAAAGGGAGGGAAACATTTTTCTGGTTCTTCTGCTGCTTCTACTTTCTGGGATTCCAAGTAGAGGGATGTTTGCTTCCAAAAAATGAAGAAATCATTGTGTAAACAGAGATGGAGTGGGAGATGAACAATACTTCTCTCCCTCTCCCTCTCCCTCTCCCTCTTTGATTTAATTATTTTAATTGTTTTATTATTATTGTAAATATAATACTTTTCCCTTCATTTAATTTGTCAATTTAAATAATAATTTCAATTTCAATGTTGACTAATAGAATTTTAGATGGAATATGTTATATGGACTACGCTGTCATTAAAGTAAAAAGTTTGATGAAAAGTTATGGTGTAATCTGCAATAAAATGAAAGATTTGGGGATCGGTGCTGCAGTTTTCCCCTAATAACTGCGACCACTCGGACCATCTTTCTATTAGATAATATATATCTTGGAAAATGATACTCATACAGGGGGGTTTGACAACCCCCTGACAGAACACTCACAAAATAGGAGGGCCCACGCGAATAAAAATAATCAAAAAAAAAGTGGACCCCCCACTATTGTGAGGGGTCGGTCAGGGGGGTTGTCAAACCCCCCTGTAAGAGTAGAAAAATTCATTTTTAAAATGACATGTCATCAATTACCAACCACATGTCGATTCCATCCTCCTTCGGTCAGGGGGGTTGTCAAACCCCCCCTGTACGAGTAGCATTTCCCATATATCTTTCAAGTACTTGGCCTAAATGATTTACAAGATAATACTAAAAACCCTTTAAACGGATGCTATGTGAGATGTTGCACAGAAAGCTAAACTATCTTTAACTCCTAAAATGCAGCACCCATCCCTCAGAGGTTACAATCCAGTTTTTTTTTTCCAAAAAACGAATGAGATTATTACTTGGGCCAGACAAATAACTAGCATGGGTTAGCTTTTGAAGAGCAAAATGGCAACTCCAGATGATTTGTTTCATGTGCAACTGCAGGTCAACGATGCTTTAGCGAAGGCAAGGAAACATGTTACAAGACCTGAGAAAACTAAAACAAATGCGAGGATAATCTTTCCCCCAGAATTTTATAATGTAAATTCAGGTGGACAGAAGCTGCAGAGATGGAAAGTGAGGTGCCCAAACTGTAAGAATGGTCCTGGCTCGGTGGCTCCCCATGGTAGAACTCTCAGATAATTTATAATTGCTGAAGAGTAACAGGACACAGTAATCAGTTGAACAAAGAAGTTGATATCCAAAATGAACAAAAAGCAGAATGATATTAACATTCGTAACAGAACCAATCACTGAATCAGATTTTATGCTATTCCTTTAAACTAAAACCTTAAAGATGGTTGATATTGAAAACCTGGGGAACCATTTGAGTGTCAGTTTATGGTCTCAACCCAGCTTGCACCAGTTTCATCTATGTCTATACACTAGGGAAGGACCGAATAATTTCAATGTAATATCTGGTCTCTATTACCTGAAAACACGTTTGATTGTTTTTTCCTCCTTTTACAAAGTCTAACCTGCTCCTCCACAAATTTTCTTGTCATATTTTGATGTCTCAATATCTATCAGTTTGTTCAAGTTTTTAATGCTAAAAGCCTTGTTTTCCAATGAGTCAGTGACAATCGACATAAATGGGTTTGACCCTATTTTCCTTTTCAGCTCATCTTCATAAACCCAAATAAGGGAAGATATCAACATAGAACTGAGTCTTTCCACTCACCAGCTCAAGTATCCATAGATTGGACAAAGAATGGATCACATATCTTCTATTACAGATCCCACGAATGCCTCAGAAGAAATGCCTATATGGTCAAGACTGGCAATGCTTGTTCAATCACCAATAGTCATTACATGAACATTTACCGTCAGTGAAATGATGGAATCTGTTGGAGTCTCGTAAAATTATGTGCCTACCCACTATTTGTGATATGTATTTAAAGGCAGAGTGACAATCCCCACAAACTCGAAGATTTTTCATTATCCTTATGGGCAGTTCTGAAGTTCGTATAAGAACAAAAGCAACAGCAAGTCTCTCGCTGTGATAGCTTAAGAGTTCTTCCTTGTTCTCCAGTTCAAGATCATACAACGCGTATCTTATCTGAGGCATATATCCAGCATCTTTCATTTTCTTATGCAGTTCCTTTATTTTACCATATATTGCTTCTGTATCAGGATGTGATTTGTCTCCTGCAACGAAAACATGTATACCATCTTTCATAGTGACCCAACTGCACCCAGCTTCCTTCTTTGCTTCTGCTTGCCTCATTGCACGACGGGCCTGAGCCACATATTCCCATTTCTCTCCAGAGGCGTACATGTTTGCAAGCAGGACATAGTTTACTGCATTTTGAGGTTCCAATTCCATAAGCATTTGAGCAGCCCTCCTGCCTAAATCAGCCATGCGACCATTTGCTCGACCACAGGCACCTAGAACAGTCCTCCAAATAAGAACATTAGGTCTTATTGGCATTCTATTGATGAAGTCCTCCATCTTACAAAATTCACCTGCTCTTCCAAGAAGATCCACTATACAAGAGAAATGCTCGATTCCAGGTGTCAACGCATACATTTTGCTCATGGATTCTAAATGATCAAATGCTTGATCGACAAATCCTACATGGCTACAAGCTGATAAGACCCCAACGAAGGTCACATTGTCTGGTTCTTGGCCTTCCAATTTCATGCGAGCAAATATCTCCAGTGCTTTATGTCCATGACCATGTCGTGCATAGCCAGATATCATGGTGTTCCAGGAATATACATTCCGTACTGGCATTAACATGAAAAATCTTGAAGCGTAATCTATTCTTCCACATTTGGCATACATATCAACAAGTGCACTCCCAATCACAACATCGTACTCTAAACAAGCTCTAATTGTACAAGCATGAACCTCCATGCCACGCTCTAGTGTTGCAACAGAGGCACAAGCACTGAGAACAGTGGCAAAGGTGAACCGATCTAATCTTTCACCATTATGCAGCATTAGCCATACTATTTCCATGGCCTTAGATAGAAGTTCATTGTGTATATATCCAGATATCATGGAATTCCAACTGACTTCGTCTCTCCTCTCCGACATTCTAGAGAATAAGATTTCACAATCATTCATCAATCCGACCTTCCCATAGCAAGAGAGTAGTGCATTCTGAATGGCACTATCATTCATAAGGTGATACTTTAACACCAGTGCATGAACCTGGCGTGCAAGTTCAACATGGGAAAGAGATGCTGCTGCTGAAAGGATGTTTATGAAGGTTATGCTGTTAAGAATCCATCCAACTTGCATCATTTTTTTGAAATATACTACAGCATCAATAATAGAGGATTCAGAATCACCAAATGCTCCTACGATTGTATTCCATGACACCTGATCATATTCGGGCATATAGGAAAAAACCTTCCTGCACTCAGCAATATATCTGGTATCAGAATATATGGAAAGAAGAGAATTCGATACTGAAACATCCAAATCAAGTCCCAATTTAATACCCTCACAATGTATTTGTTCTCCCATCCAGATCCAACCTAGACTGCCACAAGAACTCAAAGCACTAATCAGTGTAAAAGTTGATGGCATGAGTCCAGCTTTCTTCATTGCACGGAAACTAAACAGTGCATCTTCAAAACGACCATTTTGGTCAAAACCAGAGATCATAGAACTCCATGACACCGAATCCTTGCAAGACATTAGCTTAAAAACAGAGCATGCATCTTCAATTGCACCACATTTGGCATACATGTTAATCAAAATGTTCCCAATAGTGATCTTAGAATCAATGATGCCGGTTCGTATGAGATACACATGCACTTCTTTCCCTTTTCTTTTCCCGTCTTCCAAACACGAGAACTCAGCAAAGGCACTCAAAAGAGCGACAAAAGAATCGGAATTTGTTCTAACCAAGTTTCTCATCTTCATAAAAACCTCAACTGCTTCTTCTCCTCGCTTAAGCTTCACCAATCCAACTATCAATCCATTCATGGACACTGCATTCCTTGCACCCATATGCTGAAAAATCTTATTGGCAGTGTCAACTGACCCAAACTTGGCAAAACCACTCACCAAAGCACTACCGACATACAGGTCCTCTAAAAATCCAGACTTAACAATTTTTGCCAACATCTGCTCGAGCAATAACCGACCACTATCAACGCAAGAGGATGCGGCTGCGGCAGCTATCAAGCTGCCTAAAGTATACTCGGTAGGCCTAAAACTGAACCTCAAACCCTCCTTTTGCATACTAGAAAAGAGCACAAAAGCAGAACATGTATCACCCCTCTGCGAGTAAACTGAAATAATAGAGTTCCAGGAAATAGAATTCTTATTGTCTATCCCATCAAAAACCCGACTAGCATAATTTGCACCCGCAGAACCCACACAACTCCCATACATCGAAATTAACACATTGCACACAATCACATCAAATGTGTGAGGAGTTTTCGAAATGAAACCATGGATTTGCATTCCATATCTCAGACCATCAACTCCCAAACTCTGACAAGCCCTCAGAGCACTTCCAATAGCATAATGATTGGGAATGAATCCGGAAGATACCATTCTTCCAAACATAGTACACGCATCATAGGGCATTTCATTTTGGGTATAACCAGAAATCAAGCAAGCCCACGTGACCAAATTCTTGTCAGGCATTTCATCGAACACTTTATTAGCCGACACCAAATCAGCACTCCTTGCGTATACATTAATTAGAGTGTTGCACAGAAACAAGTGATTAACCAACCCCTTCTTGATTATTTCTAAATGGAGCTGCTCGCCATCGAAAGGTGAACAAGAAAACCGGTATTTTTCAATCAAAAAATCACATTTTTCATAAAGGGAAATCTCAGATTTTGGGGAATAAAATCCGGTTAGTTCATTATGGGTTAAGTTTCTATCTTGCGTTGTTTTATGGTGATCAAAAGTAGAAAAAATGGGGCGCTGAGAGAGTGAGAATGAGTGAATTACAGAGGCTTCAATGAATGGACAAAAAGCAGGACTTGAAATAATGTATCTGCACAATCTTCGGTTTGTTGACGGCGCAACGTTAAACATTGGGAGGCAAGTAGTGATGTAGATTGAAGTGATTTATGGTTCATGTTTCTTTTCGCGCGCTTCCAGTTTGAAAGCTCGCCGTATTACATGCTATTCTTCGAACTATACTGTTTTTTGAACGTCAGTAAATTTCCATATGCGGTGTTCGAACTTTCAGAAATATCTTTACTTAGTAATTAAACTTTAATTCGTTACAATTTGGTCATTGAACATTAATTTTGTTTCAATTAGATCATTGAACTATTTCGTGACTCCATCACACATTGTCCCCCCAAATTGATAAACTCACTTAGGGTGTATTAGTGTCACGTTATTTTAGAAGAATGTATTTTGAAATAGTAGATTGATGGATAATGTGTGGTTGAAAAAGAAGTAAAAGTTATTGATGTGATTGAAAATATTACTTTATTGAAAAATGTGTGATTAAGAATGAGTAGAAAAATGAAAATGAAAATTTTAATGTGTACCAAATAGGGGCTTAGTCACTTTTGATGGAGATTAAAATTAGTTTTTTAGCTCCTGTTTGACTCACATTATTTTTTTGATTCTCATTTTCAACCACACATTCTTCAATAAAATAATATTTTTCATCATATCAATAACTTTTCCTTTTTTTTCAACCACATATTCCTCATCACATCACTTCCAAAAAAATATATTCTCTCATTTTAATATGCATCAAACACACTCTTTGTATATTTTATTAAAAGTTGTGGTTCACATGAAATATATAGTTAAAATTATTTGTTGACTTTAATTTCAATTAAAAGGGCTTAATTGACAACGCACTACGACAAATCTTCCACGTAATTGTTACGTAAAATGTCAACTTACTATTACGTCATATCAAAGATGTGGTAAAATAAAAAACAAAAACAAAAAAAAAATAAAAATAAAAATGCTTCTATCTGTAAATCTGAAGATACTAATATAACCCACATTTTGTTTTTGTTTTTTTTTTGAAGGGTACAACGCAGCTATTACGAAGAAATCGATTAAATTATGGCGGCCAACTAAAGCAATGTTTGTCAATTTTGGAAATAATTAGGGATGGGAAAAAAACTCGCCGACTCAAACCGAGCCCAGGCCGACTCGTGTTTTTAGAGGAAAAAAAAAGTAAAAATAAAAAAATAAAAAGATTTAATTTCAACTGCCTACATTTGAGGGTAGCAATGTGACTACTACCAACATTTGCAGGCTGCAGTCACAATTTTTTTAAAAAAATATAATTAAAAAAATCGAGTCGGTCCGGTTCGGCTCGTAAAGGCCCGGGCCAAAAGTTCGGGTCGAGCCTAAAATTTCTTGCCGAGCTGTCCGAAAAAGCTCGAACCTATTTTGCTCGAATCAAACTCGAGCTTTGAGTTTTGGCTCATGATTCTACTCGACTCAACTCGTTGACATGACGAGGAACAATAAGTGACAAAGCATGATAGAATTGTCATCTTTGAAACAAAATTGAACATATCGACACATTAAAATTTGTCTAAAAGTTGAGTGATTATGGATGAAATTATCCTGTAGTACTTGTTAGTTGTTACTAGTGTGCTTCTACAGATGCACATTCTTTCCTTTTAGGGCATATATTATGTAGATTTTCCCAAAATGAACTTCTTGAAAATTAATTTATTTAAAGAATGTATATGGTTAAAAAGTTAAAAAAAAACTTTTTTTACCATTCCACCTACAAAACTACTTTGTGAAAGAATGTGTTATTGAAAATAAGTTTGAAAAAAAAAATCAAAGAGTCTCTCCACCAAACATGAACTTAATTTTATGTTGATGAATTATACACAAGTCATTAGGAATCAGATAAATAAACTACTGAAAGCTGAATCATATTTTAAGCAGGCTTCTGTTCAATTCACCAGAAAATAGGGGTTCCCAATGAACAAAGCCTGCCCTCAAATCTTATAATAATTTATGGCCCAGAAAGACGCCAAAATGTACAAACTTCACCAGAATATAGTTTTGACAATTGCACAAAATAACAAACTTAAAGCATAATAATATAAAATGCTTTCTGAAACTGTGATGATCTCCTCAAGCAGGACCAAAATGACGATACTGATTCAGAGATGAGCGAATTCTAGTCCGTGCCTCTCATTGGGACCATCATATGATGAGCTTGTGACTAAGCATCAACAAATTAAATTAGTCATGAATCAGTTCCAACCACTATATGGATAGAGATTCAAGGAACCTAAAGAGAATTAAACTAATTTCATTCATACAGGGAGATGAAGGCGATGGCTGATAAGTCAATAAACAGCAACAATTCGATACTTGGCATCAAAAAGTATGTTCAAGGAGCACATATTGCAATCATGGAGAATAATAAATCAGAATCAAAGTACAGAACACAAACTCCACCTCTGGACCATAAATGATAGAAAGACTGATAACCTAGAAATTAGCGTTGTAGCATTTAGAAATCCTGAGCATCACAACATACAACACATCTTACATGCCGGTGCGTGTTCAAATATCATGTAGTTCAAATAACACAGGCACCTACTTCGTGTAAACTTCCAGTGTGTTCTCCGTCTAGGTAGCATGTAATATGAACCAAAGTAAAATAGAAAACAGAGTAAAATTAGATTTTACAGTTGTTTGTTTCCATTGAAGTCCAAGTGAAGATCTGGAAGAATCTTACATAATGCAGACTGAACAAGGGAAAAAAATTCCTGTCAAGGTGAAACTGGGTTTATGTTTACAATCATATGCTGAGCTTGTGAGTATTATCATTTGTTTCTATTCTTCCCAATTATTCTCTCACCATTCGATGATATGCTTGTTGTACTTAGAATAAAAATATTTAAGAGTATTTATTCACACGCACACACATTAATCAATTGCCATCACTTTCCAAAAAAAGAATTAACAAAAATTAACAACTGGAGAAGATCAATAAGAAATGCTAGCAAATCACTCAAAGAGAAACTCCAGAAAACTCATTTGATTAGCCCTACTGTCCCAAGTCATACAAAGAAAGGTACACAGGAACTTGACAGGCATGAAATTCTGAAACTCCGTTAATCAAATTGGCTTGTGCCGGAACTTGTAAATTCAAGGAGAAGTTTGTTAAATCTCTCGAACTTCATCATGACGAAGCTCCTTAAATTAACTTATTCTAGAAATCAACATTCAACAGCTATCCCTACTGAAGGACATATCAAGTCACTCGTCAGAATGACGGTATTGGTCCTCTCGATCCACATTCTAGCGACAACATTGTCAACAACCATCTGAAGGGGAAGTTAACAGTACAGACTTAGTGGCACTATATTTAGGATTATTAACAATGAGTTAACGCAGAATCTTTATACTTCCCTATCAAGATACAATAGCAACAGTTTAGACAGTATCTCCATCATATCTCTCTTCCAAGAAGAGGACAAAAGACCAGCTTTTTATTATATAATCAGGCACAGCTAATCATTGTCTTTGAAGAAAAATGATCACTAGGAGAACCAAGATTCGTGACCCTAATCAAGGAAATCCCTGTTTTTGTGAGCAATCAGAACAGTTAAATGTCATATGAATGTATTTTTTTCTTGTTACACATGGAGTTAAACAGAAAGAGAATAGGATACAATCTCATAAAAGGAAAAAAGTTTTATGTAGCACGTAGAGCTGGAAAACTATAAGAAACACATACAGCATACACATTAATTATGAGTATTTGATAATTGATAGTGTAAACTAGCCAGTAGCAGGGGAAGTGAGAAAGTAGAGTCGTGCACAGAGACATAGATAGTGGGTACCTGAGAGTTTCCATAATTAATGACTTGTGAAAATGAACCCTGGTGAGCAAGCTATACACATACACGGGATAGTAAATTAGTAATTGCAATAAATATTTGTAACGAATAAGCCTAAATAAAACTCCTGCAAAGGCACACAAGAAAATATGTAAAAGGGTACCTGTGAACTAGTACTAGGTTGTACTGCATCATTTCTAGAAAATCCATCTGCACCCTTTGCTGATGCCTTGGCGTCACCCTGTGGAAAAAACCGAGTCAAAACATCAAGCTGTTTAATGAAATGAACCAAAATAAAAAACATCGAATGATAAAGCAATTTATATTCACTCACCTCCATCTGTCGTGCCACAAGAAATCAAAAACACCGAAAGCAAAAAACAAAGACATCAGTTGCAACACTTAGCAATATCTAAAGCAAAACTAAGTAGTATAATTTAGACCACAGGCAGAAGCCAGTCTTTATTTTTAAAAAAATGGGAAGCACCTACCTCTCGGTACCTAGACAGGTGCACCTTAAGTGGATCAATGTAATCTTCGAACCCCAAAGTCACCATAGCCCATAACAAGTCATCCCCATTAATTGTTTTTCTTTTCTCTCTCTGGCACTTGTCACTTGCCCTTGACATATAAACAACCAAAATAGTTTCAATTACTTGCACACATTCAACACTTATATAAATGCTTCCAAAACAGATATGAAAATTCAATTTGCAATTGACCTCATTACACATAAAAACAAATTACAGCAAAGACACTCATAAAAAGACAACACAGCCCATAGATGCATGCACATATACAATATACAGTTTTGCGTCTATGTATAACATATACAGATTTCGAGGAATATGCTCAAGTGTGCGTGTGTTGTTTGCGAATATTGATTTTGTAATTTCCTGCAATAATTACCATGTAATGCCAAGGAATGGTTACATACAATAGCAAATATATAAAAGATGAAATGATGTGTTTAGATTGATCTCGCACCTTTGGGATTTATATGCCACGGAAGTAATTAAAAAATAAAAAAGGCAAGGCAAACCTTTTTAACTTCAATTGTGAATCGCCGATATTCTCCATCATTCAATCAAGTATTCATAAAAACACAAAAAGAAAAGGAAAAGGAAAAGGAAAACGTAATCACACAACGAGCTTAACGGCATACTCGCTGGTGATGAAGCTAATGAACTCAGAGACGCATTCCTGAACGGTCTCTTTAGCTTCCTTGGCGATCTTTCCATTAGCCGGTAGCGCCTTCTTCATGATCCGACTGATATTTGCGATCGGCAGGAATCTATCATGCTCCCTAACATTCGACCTAGGGCTGAGGTCCCCACCACTTTCATGGCTGCCGCCGTCAGGGCTGCCAGGCAGCAATCCCTGCATGCCAGCATCCGCCATGCCTCCAAAACCCTAGAAAACAAAATCCAAATTGAGTGTCCATGGATGAATACGGATATAGATACAATAATTTTTAAGGAACTGTAGAAAGATAAATTAGAGAGAGAGAGAGAGAAAGGGGCAAATGAGTACCGGGACTGGGATAAGAGGGAGTATTTGTATTTTGGGAGGGAGAAGAGGAGAGTGAATTGGGAGATCGGAGGGTGGAGAAATGGGCAGAGAGGAGACGATTGAGATGAGAGACTGGGAATGGGATTTGGTCTATCTACACCGTCGATTTTTATGAACACAGTTGTTAAATCTGATTACCCCACGTGTCGCTGCCGATATATCAACGGACCTTATCGTTTTTCATCAGAGCAATGCTATTTTTTAGCATTTTTATCACCACTAGGTTTAAGCAAACGTGCAAGTTTATACATAATTTTTTTGATTAAGTATTAAATTTTTATTAATAAAGATGTAATTTTTTTGATTAATTAAATAACTAACGATGTAATTTCAACGCTTCTTATCTTCAACATGTCAATTAATTAACACATCTCGTCTTTGATGACAATATCAGAAGAGAACTCGTGACGTAGACTCAAAATTTATCGAGAACAAAGAGTTTATTTCTTGTTCTTGTTTGGTTCCATAAACTACAGCCATTATTAAACAAACACAGCACAATGAAAGAATTCAGTAAAATGGACATTGGGCA
>CAIGRF010358243.1:41925-53056 GCA_903798235.1 Fraxinus ornus | reverse complement strand
ATTAATTTAATTTAAAATATTATTATTAATATTAATTGTAAAATTAAAACCTAATTTTTGATTAAATAAAGTAAAAACCTGACTTTTTAAAACTTAAAACTAAACACCTTGTTTATTGTAATTTCCTCTACAATTTACCCAAGTACAGGCCCAATTAGTTAAGGAGTACAGCAACACGAATCAAGTTGGGCCCAATAAAAAGGAAAGCCCACAAAGGGCAGATGGGCACATTGACTTTCCAAAAAAATAGTTCAGATTAGGACAATAATTAGAGAATTATTTCTGAATAGTTACAAATATGTACTCAACCAAGAAGCTCAGAATTTACAGTTTCCATGTCACCAAAAGATCTAAACTCTACCATAACACAATGAAATTCACAAAATCTCTCACCCTATCAATCAAATAAATAGCAGGGACAAAAAACTACAGGATCCAAACGAAAGTTTTACCGAGCAGCTGGCTGCGTGATAGACTCGTCAATAGCCAAATAATGCTCACTGGCACCGAGTTCGAGTGATCCCATATTCAGATATGAATGAACCGAATGCCTAGAGATCTCATCCGAACTACCTTGTTTAGCGGTTGCTCCTCTTTCAATTGCAATGGCATCTTGAATCTCCTTGATAACTTCAGACATTGATGGCCTCATGCTACCGTGGGGTTGAATGCACATCATTGCCTTCTCGGCTATTTTCCATATAGACTGGATGTCATATTCGCGTAATGTGGGGTCGATGATTCCCTGTATGTCCCCACTCTCGATGTGTAACTTCGCCTGCCATAATGTCAGAAAATGCAAAATGTTAACATCACCTGTTCTTGAATAGATGTTAAGATTTTAATGTGTACGTTGAACGGTTCATGACTCCACAGATCATAATCAATTTTCAGGTTAAATCTAGAAATCAAACATGAGTTAAAAATATAAAGAAAATTTGGTGCATGTTTGTTTTTCCCTTTAATCTATCCATATATAACGACATAACAAAAAGCGGAATGTCAACAAACAGACAGATGGTAACAGCTTCTTGTGCAGCTACAGCTAGGATACCAATCCACGAAGAACATCAAATTTATAGACGTGCTAACATAATTCAGAACCTTTTCTGTCTAATCTTACCCATTGGACGATATTACGGCAATTAACTCCAAAGTTTACATTAGAAATTGCTTCTTGACCAGATATTAGCTCAAGGAGAATGACCCCGAAGCTGTAGACATCGCTTTTATCCGTTAACTGCTGGGAGATATAATACCTACATGACATGAAAGGGGTAGAAAGTCATAATTGTTGGTAACTATGTGAAAACATAAAATTAACTCTCAACAGTTCATGTAGGCTAGCAGCCATATTTTCTTATCATTAGAGAGCAACAATTTAAGCATCCATAAGTAACATTAACATTGGATCTCAATAAACCAGATTTCTCCGTCGGTACAGATTGCTCATATGGTATCATATTGAGTAATCCAATAAGATGTGATTATTTGATTGGAAGGGATTTACTCAGAGGGTACAAGGATGATTTGATGGCAAAAATATATAATATGACAATTGCTGCTAATTCTAAGCAACACGAATAACATTTAAAAATTGATTGACAAATTACGAGTAGCATGCCTGGTTCCAATTTGAAAGTTGGCTCCTATTGGTAACTCCATTAAGATTTCTTATTCAAAATTGAAATGACAGATTTCAAATTTAAGTTTGTTCTGAAGTAGTTGAAGCAGAAAGACTCCCAGATGGTCTGTTAAAAGTTAATTTTCAAATAGATGTCACTGGGCACAATCTGAAAATTTTGGCCTGAAATAGAGGTTTTTTTTACGAATCAATAACCAAGTGTGCATCTCCATTGATAAACAAGAATCGTGTAATGATATTTTTGGATCCGATGGTGTTTTCTGCAGAATATCTAAATCTTTCACAAATTCCATTATGAAACCATGTTTTAAACCTGTATTCTTACAGTTCATTCATACAAGACAGAGATATAGGCCAGCCAGTGTGCCAGGAGAATCCACGAACAGTTCTAAAGCAAGCATGAAATATAAATAAACATTGACAACATGCTGAAAACATAAAAAATGTTGAGCGTGTTTGGCTAAGATTATAAGTAACTTTCTATTTCCATACATTATTTGGATATGTTACTTTTTCTTACTTCTAAGTAAAAAGAGCGTTTTATTTTGAAAGTAACTCTCGTCGTAATGTCAAAATAAGTAACTTATTCCGACTTTGACCAATAAAATAGTTATTGCATACTATGACTTCGCTTCCTATGAGCCCATGTACAATCACGCAAATAAATAGGGTTCAGTGTGAGACAAACAGATACTAGGATTGGAATCTAGCATTACACAACCTCCCTCCTGTTCAGACAAGTGGTAGTACGATTTAAGGGAATTGGACATTCCCGGAACGCATATACCAAAAACCAGGGCTGTCAGTGGGTCGATTCGGTTCAGTTCTGCTTGGTTCCAAAATTTTCGGGTATTTATTAAATGGACCCGTCGGGTCCAAATATAATTATGGAACCGTTCGGGTTCGGTTCCGTTCGGTTCCTTTTGGTTCCATGCCATAATTAAATTTTTTTATATTTACAGGAACACTACATAAATATAACTAATAACATTTTATTCNAATGTAAAATGACAAATATACTCTCTTATTTAAATAAAACAAAAAAGGAAAGAATAGAAAAACTAAAGAACAAATTGCAATTGTATTCCCAAACTTTTTATAAAAGTGCAAATGAGTCCAAATAAATTATTAAAAGGTTAATTAGCACAAAACGTTCCTACCTTTCAATATTTTTGTGCAAAACGTCCATATCTTTCAATTTTTTGACATTTTCACCATTATTTTGACATTTCATTAGAGTGGCCGTGGGTCGGTTCGGTTCCAAAATTTTCGAGTATTTAATAAATGGAACCGTTCGGGTTCGGGTTCGGTTCGATTCGAGACTTTTGGACACCCCTACCAAAAACTAGAGTATAATTACTTTGAAACATACCAATAAGTGAACTTTTAAGCTTAGCCAAAGTGCTCTGATCTTCTAATGGCCCTTGAGAAACAATGTTAGACGTCTAGGACAAAGAAAAGAAAGACTCACTCAGGATCCAGATAACCGACAGTTCCTCGAACTATGCTTGAGACATGGGAAGCTCCATCTATTGCAAGTTTTGAAAGACCAAAATCTGAAACCTTAGCTCTCATGTTCTTGTCAAGAAGGATATTACTTGTTTTCAAATCCCGGTGGATGATTGATGGAACACAACCAGTATGAAGGTACTCAATTCCTGCATAAGACATGGAATAACAGCCTGAACAAATCCTTTTATTTAACCACAAAAAGTACCAATCAGATTAATTTTGTTGACATAAAGAAATTTTTTACTCTAGCCAAATGATTTGATAATTGTTCACCAACCTTTTGCAGCATCATCAGCAATCTCAAGGCGCTTGATCCAACTAATACCTCTTTCGCGTGTCAAAGGCCCTAGAAGAGCAATTTTAAGATTAATCAAAGATTAAATCTACTTGTCTTTATTTAGAAGAAATAACTTACCATATAGGTGTTCCTTTAGTGTCCCATTATGCATGAACTCGTATACAAGAATATTTTTTCCATCCTGGCAATATCCAAGAAAATGTAATAGATTTCTGTGATGGATCCTTGAAAGAAGAGCCACCTAGGAAATAAGAGTCGCTTTGATTAGTTAATACACAATATGCAACAAGTATCAATCAATTTTAGGAAATAAATTCAGAAAGTAAAATTTCATATTCAATACTATGGAAAGAATAGGTACATTAGTCCCCTCAATAATTCATTAGGAACCCAGAGATAAAAGATAAGCTACTTGAGAATCTAAACCATGGTAGACAAAAAAGATATCTTGGTTTTATTTTAGTAACTATTTCTTTGCTAATATCAAATCTTGTACAATACTTCAATTATTACACTATTAAGTAATGCTGTTTTAATTATACTAATGTTGTTGTATTGATGTTGAATTAAAATAAGAGCAACTCTGTATTTAGCTTGTGGCAAATTGAGTCTAGGAATTAATTTCTCTCTCTTTGTACCGACCGAATGGAATAGCTGGTTAAAAAGTCATAACAAATCTGCTCTAATTTTGAAATTCCCAAACAAAATGGAACATATTGATGTGAGTCCGAATCTGGAAAATGCAATCTGTTAAACTGACAAAAACAGTTTTATGAAATTGGAGCTGAAAACAACGCAGTTTTGAATTTCATGATAATCAGGACTTCCTAAGAAGATGTGTTTGAAATGATTAACCGATCTAATAGCCAAGAATTCAGAGGATCAGGAAACTGTCTTTGGAAGAAAATTGTTTAAAACTACAAATCAGGACTTGAAAGAAAGGGTTGAACATCCACCAAATAATAGCAAAGGTACTCAAAATAATGAGAAAGTACCTCATTTGAAAATTCTCGTTTTCCCTGGAAGGAATCATTAGTCAGAACTTTGACTGCAATTTCCTTTCCGTTTTTCAATTTCCCATAATAAACGATTCCAAAGCCTCCGGAGCCAACTGTTCTCTCAAAGTTATTTGTGGCATCTTCAAGCTCAGATAATGTGAAGTAATGTGCAGCTTCTGTGCCGGCACCATCGAAGGAAGGACCAAGCAGTTTATCTAAGAGATATATTTAAATATACAAATGTCAATCCACCTAATTTTTTATTTTTTTTAATTCGCATTGAAAAATTGGTAAAGAACTTTGTATCTGACCTTGTTTACGAGTATTCTTTTTTCCCTTGGGCAGTAGGATGCAAGAGGTAATAGTAACAATGAGCAGAACTGCAGCACCTACTGATGATCCTATAATAATTTTCTTGCGGTGCCCTCCGCTGTCCCCTTTGCGAAGATTTGTGTTTCCTGTAAAGCTGACACCAAATCCATTGATGAGAAATTTGGTAAGAGGAAGACAAGGTGCATTTGAGAAAAACTCGAAAGCCGGTACACATCAACCAAGAAATGTAGCATTAATAATATAAGTGCATCTATGCATGTTTCGTGTGTAGTACCAGTACCATGAATAATATTTTTAATTTCAATTTCTTTTGTAATACTATTCAGAGATATCTGAATCTCTCCAAATATGCCATAAAGGTGATTCTACGTCAAAATAATTTGATGCAGAGACAGAGTTGAAGGAATCACAATTGTGCACTGTAACATGATGCTGTTATACACCGTTATCAGGTCAAACTCTTTCTTATTCATTTCCTCTCTCGATAAATTATTAAGGGCGTAAAAAGCCTTTCATACCACAAATGTTCAAAATAGACAATTTTGCCAAAATTATGGGAAACACAGAAGTATTATAGCTCAGCGTGATCATACAATATCTGATCCATGTTGCATCTGTCCTGGAGGAAAGAAGCAGCAAGACATAAAATGTGACCATGAACGTATAAGAGCTGAAGCACTGTAATAGATACTCACTTTAAAATCAGATCATTATCAAGAAGTCCAGATGGCACTCTTCCAGACAACATATTGTTCTGAACATACCTGCATCGATAGTCAATTAAAGAGGGAATGATCATTCGAATTTATAGCTAAATGCGAGAACGCAGGTCCAACACAGTAGTCAAGGCAACAAAAGAACATGACTCTATTGTGCATCACTGATGATAGTGTAGGTGAATTTAGAAGCTTATGCAACAAGAATTATGTTTGCTTGAAAATACTTATTAGTAGAAAGAGAGAAATACTTTCTGAAAAAGATGACTTACCTCAGCTACTAAAAGTATTTTGTCAAGAATGAATACTCTAAAGTGACAAGGAATCTTGCAGGATGTTCTGTGAAGTGTAAATAATGGAATAAATTGAGGATCTGCAAGCTTACAATTCATTCAAATTTGGTAGATCCGCCAAGGAGGAAGGTAGCTCGCCAGTCAATTGATTATTTTCAAGATGTCTGTAACAGGAAAAATAATTGATTATACAAAAAAGATCCACAAAAAACTAAATGGGAAATGAGATCTCAATAATTACATTTTTTTCAAGTTTGGGCATCCAGAAAAATCAGGAATTGAACCAGACAGTGAATTTTCATCAAGCCATCTGCAATGACAAGACATATATGTCGATCATTTACAGGTCATATCATTTGATACAAGGACAAGAAAAAGATCTCTTGAACCAAATAGCCAATGGTGGAGATTGAAACTTACAACTCCACTAAACTGCTCAACTTAGTCAAAGCCGAAGGAATTCCCCCAGTCAAATTCTTCCCAGACAATTTACTGCCAAGGCAGAAAACATGCCGCCAAGTAAAACTTACAAGTTAATCACATGTATATTTAGGTAAGTTCTAGGATTGTAACACCGAAAGCAGCATTTATACACGTGTATAAAACATATTTTTGTACGCAACAACCATCGAAGCACAAAACAGGTACAAGGTTATGAGAAGAAAGAAGAAGAGCTTTACATTAATACTATCCTCGGTTGGGTATCTGAATTACATTTAACCCAGGACCATGGAACTGGAAGGCACGGGTCACCACCTTCTTTTGCCCACTCTGCCCATGAATAAGCCAAGGTTACAGCCGCAATAACTGGTCCTGAAAATCAAGTGAACTTGTATCAGGGGTCCCTGCAGAATCAATGCTCATCGGACCAAATGAAAAGAACTGATTCAAAATATTGAGATAGCATGTTTGGTAGGGAGGACTAAATAATACTAGATAAAGCTAAGAAAGTAAAACAAGACAAAATCTAGTTTATTAATTGTCCAGTCCCGTCCAATACTGAGTATCAAACACACGACGATGGTATAACTACAGCAACTATCGTTAATATTTAAGATATTGGCAACAGGAGGACATACTAAAATTATTAGCACATGTCCTAGAGGTATAACAGTTGGTTCTCACCATCTAGAGAGCCATCACTCCTTTTCAGATACTTGTTTATTTCCATTGCATTCAAGAGAGGGCCCATAGTAGAATCAGATGTCTTCCCAAATTTAAATGACAGCACAAATGGGAGAGATATGTTGTAATATCCTGGCTCGTATAGACGATAATTTCCGTGGGCGTTCTCTTGGATATTTACGGCTGCCTTGCTGAGATCGGGGTCTCCAGGCAGTATGAACCTAAATTTTCTAATATCACTTGAACTCAAATCTTCAATTTCTGCAAAATAGGAGAATGCCCAGCCAAAACCTGGAAAACCATCCAGGTTCAATCGGTATGTCAATAATCCATATCTGCCAACTACAGCCGTCTGCATCACCTTCTGAGGCGGTCTTTCGTTATTACTAACATCAATTGGCTTGGTGGTAGATATTTTTTCAGTTCCAGGAGCAACATCAACTAGGTAGTTGGCTTTCTTTACAGAGTCAGACTCCCATATTCTATCAAATGGGTCGTCTGGAAACCTGTGAGGAGAAAATGTTTCTCCTATCAAGGTCAAAATTCAAGAGGAGTTGCATAAAAGTGATAGGACACAATCATCAAGTAATGCATAACAAAAAAAATAAATCTAGATCATCTTTTCACTTTTACTTCAATGTATAAAATTTAAGGCATACCTGACTGGAGCATCACTTTCTGCACCAAAGTTTATTCTTGCTGATACACTAAAGAAGAACTCGTTCTCAAATTGGTTCATATAGACAGAACCATTAAATTGCCGAAGCTCGAGGGTAGATATAAAAGGCTGTCCAGTTGTAGCATTGGACAAACAAATGCTGATGGTGGGATCCGTAGCCAGAAATATTAACTCTTGAGACTCTATCGTATTAGCATCGGAAATGACAATTGTAGCCCAATGAGTTGGTCCGAAGGAAATGTCGAACTTTGGATATGCTTCATTCTTATCGAAGTTACCGTACAAGAAAGTCGCTCTTACAAGGTACCTGGTCCTGCTAATAACACTGAGTGTGTAGCAATACTTATTGTTATCAGCTGGGAAATATCTCACCGTCCTATATTGTGTTCTCGTCTCATTTGCCACAGATATGTTTGCTGTTTCTCCTTTGATCATCTGATTATCTGGGGTCCATTCAAGACCTAGTTCATCAGTAAAGTTATTCTTACCTCCACAGTCCATACTCACAAAACCTGCATCATATGGTCAGATTATCAGCAGTGTAAAATTGCAAAAATAAGATTATCATATCATTCAGTTTACATTGTTCCTTGCAGCTTTATTTTACCTTAAAATTACATTTATGAGTATATAAAAGGGCCTACAATGGTAAACAGCACCCGAAAATCTTTTTTCCTGAGGTGATAACCACATATGAGACCCATTGAATAGTTCATAATTTATCGAGCAAGAGAGGATTAGAAAGGAGCATTGACTGTTCTTTATTTGGTAATGCTTTCTAAAGCTTTCTAGAAGAGATGACCAAAACAGGATCAAAACCCATCTAAACAAGCCAATTAAGCAAAATAAAAACTCTGGACATGGCAAAAGAAGATTCAATCTATGGTATATGGTCATCTTTTGCTGTGCCTCAATGCAAGATCCCCCAAACAAAAAAAAATCCATGATCCTTCATTTCTAGCCCATTTCTTGAATATCATAATAGAAATTGAAGTATATAATTAACAATTAACCACTAAAGAATTTGATTTCGTTGTCCCGTCAGGAAGGAAGCTATTACTTTTAGAAGTATTCGAAATCAAATGGTAAAATCAAGAGCTTCAATCAGTAAATCCTAATCATGTGTTCGCATTAAATACGATTAGTACATGGTACCTAATGCTTATTTATTATATGCACACTTCATTTTTATAGTATGCAGATTCTCGTCTCCTTTAATCTTAAAATAGTATCTCTTCTGGTCTTTTCTGTCCACTCGTTTGTCTTAATAAATTAAATGTTGCTGAAAACCTTATAAAAGTAAATCTTTTCAAGTAACTCCATTACCAACGACAACAGAGATTTCACATATAACTAGAACTAAAAAGATTTCTAAAAAAATAATAAAAAATCTTATTTATAAACAAGTACAAGTAGTATCTCAACGACATTTTCAACGATATTATGAAGCAAAATAACCTCAAAGACCAAAAAAAAATAATACCCATAACAGTAAATGATACAAAAAAAATCACATAACCAATAAAATGACCAAAAAAAAATAAAATGAACACGGATGACAATAAATATTGCAAAAAAAAAAAAAAAAAATTCACAAGAAAATACAAAAACAAGCATAGAGAAAGAAACCTGGCATCTGGGCTGTGGAGACATTGATGAGAAGAAGCACACATAGAGAAAGAAAGAGGGAGAGAACCCTAACAAACCCCATTTCTTATCTTCTTTCTTATAAGACGATGACTAGGCAAACTAGGAAGATGAAGGCATAAAAATGGCGAAAAAGAGTGTACAGGTAGAAAGTAGTGACCGTATACTATACTAATATCTGGAACAAATATACAATTAAGTACTGTATAATTTTAGTGAGAGAAGAGAGGATGTTTTAGTGAGTAGAGAGGAAATGAGGGGAGTTAGCTTTTCCTGGAGTTAAAGTGAGGGGAGGAGTCTGGCATTGCAGGGTTTAGATATATTATAATCATTCTTATTATTATCAGTTCACTCTCTACTAGCTTTTCATTTCTTGGAATGTTTTGCCATCTTTCCCTTATTTATGTATTTAGAACCTTTTGAGCCCCCCTTTTTTTAGAATGCATTTTGAAATATTAAATTGGTGGAGAATATATAGTTAAAAATGAAGGAAAAAATTTTGATTTTCGTGTAATATTATTTTATTAAAAAATATGTGGTTGAAAAGAATATGAAAAAAAATGTGTTGTTGAAAAGAAGAGGAAGAAACACGGTCTTACTGACATTTTTTTGGACAAAGCTTATTTGAAATTATAAGTTTGTCGAATTATATGTTTATTTATATTTTTTAACTCATAATTTTAATCAATTTTTTAACCACATTTACCAACTTAAAAATGTCGGAAACTTTGTCGAACCATGCTCGCGTTTTTATAAAATTACCTTTTCTATTAAAAAGTGGGGTTTAGAGCCTGTTTGGTATAAATTTTAATTTGATTAAAATTGAAAATATAGGCGTTATTGGGTCCCACTCGTCTAATAAAAATCAACAATATCGACTAATTTTTCAATTTTAATCTGATTTTAATCTCTACTGAACACGCCCTTAAAATTCATTGGATCCCCCAGCTTAAAATTTCAAAAAGCTTCATCAAATAGGGACATAATACAAAGAGACAATGCTCGTAATTTAAAATACACGCTCGTAATTTTATAAATTACTCTTTTATATTAAGAAGCAAGGTTTAAATATTGAGAAATGTGAAAGTTATATTTATTGCCATAGTTCTATACTAAAAAATGTGAGTCTCGTATGATATTTTATAGATATAGAATATCTGGATTCAATTTTTTTAATAGTTAACGATATATGGATGTAGTTCGATTCTATTCAATTTTGATCGAACTTAAATAGCATCGAGCATCGATGGAAGTTTTTTTACCCATGAAATAAACCATTTAATGTATAGTGATGGAATCCAACTCGATCAAAGACCAATTGGTTCTTGTTCTTGTTTGGATTCATTTTGGTTCTCTTTTTGTAGTGAAATTTAGATAAAAATTATGAATTTAATTAAATATGTGATTAAAAGTAAAATTTAATCCTATTTGACAAATTTTTAGCGACAAAAATTTAACAACCGAACAACAAACTTATATAAGTTTTAACCTTAAACCATAAATTTATTCTCTCTAGAAAACAATTCAAACTCGAAACTAATTATAAGCTCCTTAAGAAAATCAAATCCAATTTTAATAATTTAAAGTTGGGTTAATTTCACAAATGGTCACTGAAGTTACCTGAAAATTTCAAAACGGTCACTAAAGTTTCAAAATTTCAAAAACGGTCACTGAAGTTTGTAATTTCTTTCACAAACGGTCACTGAATTTTCAGATTTTTTGGCCAAGTTTGAGGTAATTTTTCGGCAACTTTCGACCACCAAAACCGTCGATTTCGGATACCGTTGGAAAACCCACGATATCCTCTTCAATTACCACAAAAAATCTCCCTAAAACTCCAAGTGATTTGGCCGGAATAAACCCACGAAGTCGGCAACCGAAAATT